>JABUQX010090387.1:0-25923 GCA_015478945.1 Trachelipus rathkii | reverse complement strand
ATGATCGTAATGTGGTAAGTTAGCAAGTCTGGAGGAGATGAGTTTTCCTCCGGGTTGTATCCTTAGTATCATTCGGAGTAGTTTCGCGCATCCGTGTAAATAGTAAATGCATTTCAACGATCTCTTATCTTAGCTCTCAGGAGTGGTACTACTCGGGATTAGAGAGTGGGACTAGAGGTCGAGTGATTTAGTAAGAACTCATACTCTGCGTCTGACCTGTCTAGTCACGGTGCTAAAGCTCACTAGACTGAGACGTATAGCTTAGCCTGAGCTTAGCAGAGGCGGGACATATATATCGAGAGTCTTTACTCAACTGAGTTATGTCGTACAGCTTTCACTACTAATCTAAGTTATAATCGTAGAAGGCAATATATTATTAGTTCTCACCTTATGCCCTCTTACTCCACGGGATTAGAAGCCTCTTCGACTATATGAGTAATTTAATAAGCTATAGGCAGAGTCTCGAGTAGATGTGATGCGAGTGGCGGTCTTTATCCGGGACCAAAAAGTGTATAATAACTCTAATAATCGTAAGGGGTCAGAGTATATCCCGGTAGAGGGGCATGCGTGTATGAGCGCTCGTAACTTTCTCGCTTCGAGGATTCAGAAAAATAATGCGCGGATTTCCGCTAGCTTTTTACGGAAAGAGATGATCACTATTTTCTACTAGATATCGTTTGAGTCTCTTTGGAACTAGAATCTTTCCTGCAGGTTGGATGGATTATCTCATCTAGGAAGTGTGCGGCCCTGGGCGATCAGAAACAGGTATAGGGTCGAAGCCGTAGATCCGAGTAGACAACCTTTATACACCGACTTATGCAGATATGTCCTATATCTAGTATACCCGACGAGATAGAAAAGGGTCTCGTACCCTACCCCCTGGGGGAAGAAAGATAGAAGGTGCCAATACGCTCATTCTACGTAACTCGTCAGAGCAGAACCGCCTACTCACATCGCTTAATATTCCATCCACCTCAGTACGCGAGATGATGCCTGCAGAGAAGGTGGTCATAACGGCGAAGATGATATATATATGGAGAGGTACTCTATGCAAGATTAAGAATTATTGTGAGTTCCAACTCGTATACAATTCGTACGGTTTTGTTTATAAGAGTTCAAAGTTACGTATCTCTCTCCATTGCGTCAGAGGACGCATAGAGGTCCAATAGAGCGTAGGTATAGATCTTAGATAGTAGCGGGATAGGAGGACTCCACTAGTGCGTCTTTGGCCGTGCGCCTCAAGTGTGTTGAGATGCGCTCGACATAGCAACACGCTTGCTTCTCTACGAAACAGGTCTATAGAGGGGCGTGGTCTCTGACTCTCTAAGATCTTTGGATATACTATCAACCATAGTATATCGTAAAACTCTCCTACGTTAAGTTTATGAGGATGAAGCGAAGGGGAAGAGTCCGATTAGATATACCCTATTTAAGTCTGCCTAGGTTTGGTACCTCTATCACTGGGAGAGGGTCAACCCGCGAGAGATGCTCTCTCGGCTAAAGTGCCCTAGCCCGTGAGGTAAACGGAGAGCTGGCCACGAGACCGGTTTAGGTGGTAGCCGGTCTTCCGGGGCTTCTAGAACAAGTTTCTGAAGAACGCTCACGAATGTGGTCGTCACGTGGAAGGGTTGCGGACATGACCACGCTGGCGCTCCTCCGACGCTCTTCCGCGTCGTTGCTCGTACTGCAGCATCGATAAGAAGAGCAGGAGCGACCGATTGATCGCCCCTTGCTTGACGGACTAAGACAGTGGAGATCATACATCAACGTGATTATTTGAGTTGAGAATTATTTTCTACGTGGCGTGTAAATTTCGTTAGTTCCGCGAAGGAGGGACATCTGAGTCGGAAGGACGTCCCTGCTATAGTTGGGATATGTTGCTTCTCGTTTTACGCACTCCGAGTTCGGACTTCGCGCCGAAGACTATTTCACTGTCCTGTTACTTACGCAATTGCGGGAGAGATACATACGATGTCTCCACGATATAATTGAAAATTCTATCGTGGCCTCTTCGACGACGAGTAAGAATAAGTAGTACCCTTCAAAGGTCTTCGCGTAGTAATTGGAGCAATTAGACTCGGGTCGCCTGGCTAGTTATAGGATGGAGCAGACCCTGACCTCCCCCACTCTCGAGTTTTTCGTGTGACGGTAGTAGGATGCACGGGGCTAGTCAGGTAGGAAGGGCGTCACGGTGTCGGCGCTCTTAAACGCCGGCCAAGAATCCGTCACGGTGGAAAGATACACCGTGTCTAGACGCTCTTAACGGTATCGGAATGAGGGTGGACTGCGGCATTTATGTGCTGACGTACAGTACTTCGTCGGAGACGGAAGCGCAGTCCTCAGAATGGCCGCGGTCTCTCGACTCCCCCCCTCGGAAGAGCGCGATGATGCCCAAAACATCTGCAAAATGAGCAGACTCTGGAGAACAGACTTGAACATCAGAGATCTAGCGCGGGGTTGGAAGGTATACTGGGATGGGGATCCGGAGTCGGGTGGGTGAGGTCGGGAGTTTCCCGACGTCTCGGAGACGGGTACGAGAGTCGGAGTTGGCGGTCTCTCGGTACCTCTTCTAGAGACAGTCACGGCGAAAGAGGGGGTACTCTCACATCCTTCTAAGGATAGAAAGACAAGAGGAAGAGAAGAAAGAACGGATGTGGATGGTATATTGCGGAAATCTTAGCCCAGGATATCTCGATTAGACTCACGACAAGGCAGGGACGGTGGGAACGCAATGGAGGAGTGTTAATGAGGCAGGAATTGCGAAAGTTAGGGGCATGTGCAATATGTGGGAGCGAATGATGGAGTTAAGGGATCTGGCGCCCGTGGTAGCCGGCATCCCCGGGTCGATATTGAGGGAAGCCGGTGCGGTGCTGCAGTTACGATAAACAGGTGGTGGAACAAATGTTGGTTGCGCAGTTGTAATATGTTAGGGCTATCGCTGTTTGACTCCTCTAGAATTCGAAGGGAATATTTTGGTCCTGAGACCGTTTAGTCAAGAAACAATCAACGAATTAAAGATAATAAACATTTAAAACTAGAGGTGAGATGAGGGAAAGTAATCACTCAAGCAGTTTCTCCGTCGTATCTCCGTGTTTTGAGTAGTTACCTAAAAAAGACAACATGTTAATCTGTTCCTCTCACATACTCCTCTAGGAAAGACAGTTTAAGAGCCTATTAATATTCGAAAATTTAGTATGTGACGCCAGTCCAGTGGTCCGTTTCAGCCTGCTCGGGGCACTAGGTTATTGCACTCCATCTTTCGGTGTGATCGTATGTGGATTTTGCTGCTATTTGATTAAAGGTCACATTTTGAGTATCATTTTTAGATAACGTAACATAGGGCAACCTAGAGTATCTCTTTTTTTAACTTATGAATAAAACTGAGCCCACTATATCAATGTGATAAAGCACCGTTTCAACACATGTGTGATCGCATTAATATAGAGACCGCTTCCGCCTGACGATAATGCATCTAACCTAAAGAAGATACGTTATCGTGCTCGGGCGGTAATGATGACTATCAACAAACTGTAAACACATTTCAAGGTGGCGCGCAGGAAAGGAGGGACTGCAGGCCGGGCACCCGCTCCTTGACCATTACGTCTTCCATTTGGGTCGCCTTACACGAGTGCAGGTAAGAGTAAGAGCGGTTTTCATACTTCGAGGCAGTCTTAAAATCCGCTAACTGGATAATTGGTGTCCTCAGCCAGCAGAGCTTCTTCACGTTAGCTCTAATCGAGACGAATAACAACATAAAGCGTGTTCATCCACGTCTTCCTATCTCATCCTGAACTGCGTACAAACAACTTATTTGACTGTAAGTATTGTTAGTTCATAGCAATAAGGTAATATCGAACAGGTTTATCCGACTTGCTTGTTAATTTCTTTATACAGAGACACAGCCGTGAGCAGTACTCATGCTATTCCTTGTTACTTTAAAAGTGTTTTCACCAAGAGGGTTAAAACTTTAACGCTAATTTTCAAAAGCGTAACATGGATGACCAATACAGAAGACTAAGTGGGCAGAGACACGAAGACGGAAAGATGCTCTTCTCTCTCCCAAACGGTTTGGTGTGTACAGGGGTTGTCGGCTCTAGGCTATAGTATTGCGATGGACTGTTTGTACTTGAGATACTGTGTTCTCACACACTAACACTCCTAGTACATGCGCTTACCTTACACATGGGATATCGGCAAACGTAACCTAGATTTACTTATCTGAGCAGTATCGCGACATACGCGAAAGTACTAATATCATCTGCTCTGATATCCCTCCTATACGACAGCTTCCGAGTCAGTATATACGATATAACTGAATATTCCGCGTAGAAATTTCTCTCCAGGGAGTGTAGGTGTCGAAGCACAGCAGTCGTCGTTCCGCGGTTTATTTTTAAGTAAGGCAAGAACAAGCGAAAGCGGTATTCTAATACTATGTCACAGAAGAGCTTTTCCTCATTCTTTTAATACGGAAAAGATAAACTATAAGGAGCTATACTTTGATTCTCGTCGACAAGTAGTAAGTTAAGTAGTCCTGTTGGTTGGGCACTATATAGCAGGATCGCGTACGGAAGGACTTTCTATAAGCACGGGTCAATTTAGGCGAGTAGTTAAGCTACTTAGCAAGCTCTCTAATGTGCAACTAGACAACAGTCTCTATACGCAGAAATCGTACATTGGTCATTGGAAAAAACCAATTACGCCTATTCTTGACCTTTTTATCTAGAGCATCCTACTCCGGCCTAACACAGATAAGTTAAGAACTGTAGAATCCGTGGGTCCACTTATCGGAACCAGGGCGTAAAATATGTATCATTAAACTTGGATACTCTCGTTACTCAACAGCAGGAGTATAGGGCGTCATAGACCCGCTAGCGCAGAGCAGCGAAGTGTACGCTAGAGTAACACCTTTCCGTTCCGGGTCAGGATCAGGATGATAGGTAAAGAGTAGCGCTGGATAGTTTTAGGGGGGGTAAAAACTGACGACAAGGAGAAATTATCTTGACGAGCAGGAAGTGGTTAGGCCAGACCGTATGTGCACTATACGTGCCACGATATTCTGATACGAGCGTGATGTTTAAACCATTTCAACAGAGACGTGGATTCTTATATTACACCACTACGCTATACAGTCACCACGTAAACGAGCAAATAAAGTAAATGGCTCTCTTCGTGTTCTATAAGGGTTAACTCAACTGGGGGTTTATCCGCTTTTTAACCTGATATATTAAAGATCTCTGTCATTTTAGTTGCTTAAGCTCTACATAAAGACGGAACGGCATCTTTCTTACCTTCCATGAAACGCACAGAGAGCGTATTACCATCAGAAAAAGACGTAGTTCCTAGGTTATCTCATCGCAGATAAACGCTGTTTATAGTAGCGCTAACCTGATGCGAAGCAGACTTAAGTATATCTACACATCATCACTCATACGTTCTATCACCGAATCTAATAAGCACGCAAAAGCATTTTGCATGCTGCATCGATATGCCGTGAAGAGTTATTATGTTACGAAACATGGAGCTGGGGCACAGACTGCTCCTTACTCGCATCTTCGTCCGTCGAAATGAAACGCTGATTAAGGCGGCTGTATCACAAACGATTCCCACCCCAACTTAATATGAGCTAATAGTATAGATGATCTAAGCTTTTACAACTACAATGATAATTAGTAACATCTAGTTGGCATCACGGTGAGATTTATTTATGCCTTTCAATCATGGTTATCTCTCCCAGCTCTATTCGTCTAGCAATATTAGCTTCCGCCTTAATTCTGGTGGTCTACGGTGTACTTTAGCCAGTTAGATAGACATTTATGCCAGATTCTCATATATCCGTTGATGTACAGGTTGAGTTGGTGCGATCTGTTTGGTCGTAGCTGACTACTACCTAACCTGCTCATAAATTTCCAGTAACAGAAGTTATGACTTATCAGGGCAAGACAGTTAAGTAATAAGTGCTTTCTGAGACTTAATGCATGCTTGTCTTGAGCACCTCCGCGCTCACTATGCAGATAAATACTCCATCTCGTACTCACGTCTGGACTAGATGTTGGTACAGGGAGTCGTGAGTTTCTCTGAACTCTCTGTGCGGTAATTGTTGAGCGAGTTTCGAGATTCTGTGATAAGAGCTATAGAAGAAACTAATTCTCGCGGCCACTTTGCACTTATCAGGAGGCTACATGTAGCACGATCGCATGCGGTTTAGATCTCCACTCTAAAACTCGCACATCGTTGGGAATAACCGAATCCTGTGGCGTATCAACAACAAGCGGTAGACGATGCGGGAGATGCTCATGGCCGCTTTCTCATCACAACATTACGGCAGCGGGGCAACATCTTTATAGCCACTTGGGGAAGAAGATAATGGACGTAGTGCCTTATCGGCACCGGGGAAACAGTCGCACAACTGGGTGTGCTTATTAGCGTATCTGGTAAGAGATTCTGTCTCTACCCTCAACTCATAGCTACAGAAATTGAGTACGGATTGACTTGCCACGAATCGAAGGGATATCCTCAGGACGGCAGTAATAGGAGTTATATCCCTCCTCAACCAGTCATTATTTACTAAATTAATGGGTAAAGTGCCCTTCAGTATACAGAAGGATAAAAACAGACAATAACCAGAGCACAATAAGAACCGAACAATCGAAATAACAATAGCTAACAGCAGCAGAAGCCATCACAGTGTCTCCTATCGGAAACCACTAGAGCAAATCAGCAATATATGCTATTATTTCAGCTTAGCGCGTTATCTTGGTGTTGTAAAGCCTTTAAGTGAAAGCATAAAGATACTACGTCCTATATCCAGGGACGCCTAGAAATAATGTACAACGATGAAGCTAACACAACTTAGCGCTGAATAAACTGTTTTTTAATCATTGGAGACTTTTCGATAGCAACATTAACAACTGTAAAGTAACTGGACATCGCATACAAAACGTAGACCTATTCATTGAGCATTTTACCAAATCATATTATTTCCAAACTATTACTGTTAATTTTTAATTCATTTTGACTACGTACATTATTTGTGCTTGATTTATCATAGGCACCTTGTCTCCTATTAGCATACAGAGCGTGAAAGCAGTGTTCTAACGTAACAAAGTTTTTCACATTAATAAGCTATTACATAACATTAGACCTGAACAAGAATATACTGTACAATACGAAACCCACCACATAATGCCCGAATAAACACTAACATTTAACCAACTTTCGCACTTAACAACAGTAAAGTAATCAACATAGGTAACAAAACGTACGCTATTCACACTTTTTTCAAGCATATCCCTTCGGACGTTACAATGTTCTTTTACATTAACATCGTAATATTTACAAAAGTTGAGCATAAACCTGTCTAATCATATCCATAACCTGAAAAAAATATAATGCTGACGATACAAATGTTTTACCATCAACTTCGTAACATTTAACAAAAATTCATCACCTAACTTGTCTTATAATATATACCCCAGCGAATATCGCCCAACCATAACAAAGTTTAACCAAACATACAAAAAATAACAATTTTATCTCACATATGATCAACATAAGTGTGGTGGGGCTCATTTTTCATTTGTAAATGTAATAATTTACAGATTTTGAAGCAGTAATTAGTAAATCGAGTAAATCAAGACACCCATCCCTGCAAATCCGCTACTCCCCCTTCTATTCACTATATTCATTACATATTGTTCATTCCCATTTCTCATTAGTGGAGTAATGTATCAGAAATATATTTAAATATCTACTAACGAATATATGCTTAACCAACATAGTTGGGCTCTCCTAGCATTCATCAAAGTAACGAACCTCCACCATCACACGCCGATAGGATAATAAATGTACAAATGCCAACCTAACATACGTAGCGTATGATAATCCAGCTAACATCCTGAAAAATTCCTCCTGTTTCAAAGGTATCTCGCTAACACATAATAGCAATCTCGATCTGCTTCCATTTTTCGAGCCTATTAAGCAACAGGTAAAAGCGTTATTATCCAACAAAATCCATTAACAAAGTGACCAATCTATCAAGATCACCATCTTTGACTATGAATTGACACTTTGATCTTCATGCAACACCCGTGGGTCACTCTTTATCAAATATAACACCATTTTTGACTGTGAATAAACGTTTAAGAAACCCAAATTTAAAAAGGCATAAAAGTTTTCCTTTTAAGGGGGCTAGAAAGAAACGTGCCTAACACCCTAGTTCCAAGGCCCAAAAAACTTTAATTCCAACTAAAGGGTTGGCCCTTTTCGCGTTTCTAACCATCATCGTCAGTTAACACAGTAAATCTTACAAAACTCATCATTCTCTACATCAGGTTTGTTATTTCACATTGTCACAGCTAAATATTGAAACATAACGTACTTAACTTTTAGAAAAGCAGTTTATCCCATTAACAAGGAGTATCTACACAACCTCATTACGATTCGGAGAAAACCCAGGGGGATGCGTCCCTTGAAAGGGTGTGATCCTGAGAAGGGGGATCATCCCGAAGTGGTGTAAGCGGGCTTTGGCCTCTAGCCCGAAGGGCTTGAGGCCTGTACCCCGCTGCTTTAGGAGAGGGATGAGGATAGCTCGGGTTTTTGAACCTAAGGGATAACTAAACAAGACTGTATGATTACTTGGTGGTTATTGCTGCAATATATTCTCTGCGTGTTGGATCCTAGGAGTACACTCATTAATCTGTTAATCAACTTGTAATAGAAGAATAAGAGGATTATGGGTCATTATATTCAGTGATGATCAGGAATGCGGATCACTCCATGTTTTGTATTACATACTCGTCAGATTCTCCGTATTAAGCAGTCTTGACATCGTGGGTGAAAACAGTGTGTTGAGAGATGGAAATGAGACCAGCTTTCTATCACTCTCGCTTGTCGTAAAGTGCTAAAGGAGATTTAAGATTGCTGCTGTACACCCGTTTGTCACGATACTTATATCACTGCCTCCGTAGGCATTTTACCCTCGGTATATCTAGCCTCACTGTTTTCAAGCTCTCTTTTTCTATCCTCAGAGAGGGAGTAGAACAGGCAGCAACGGGGGCCGGCGGTCCCCGTGAGTTCAGGAGACCAGAGTTTCATGACATCACCTGCATGGCGGGGACGGCCAAGGCTCTTATGGCCGCCGTGAGGTGCTATATTGTTATTCTCAAGTTCAGGGGAAAGGTTCTTCTATGCAAAATCGCATCGTTCACTCAGTCTTATAAAATAGATACTTCTAAGAGCGGCCTAGTCAATCCGTCCCCATATAAGAGATATACTCTGTTCCGCTTCGCGTTACGCATGATAACAAACCGGAGTCTTCAACAATTTCGAGAATAATGGTCTATTTTTGTTTCCCGGTAATAAGTCGTAAGGAATGAAAAAAGTCCGCCCTTATTGTTTGAGCTCTAACTTTGTGGGCAACAGAACATATGGGCTCTTGCCACTTGAGCTCTTGTCGACGTCGATCACATTCTCTGTGTAATTTATTTCTTTCTCGTATTTTCTTCTTGATTTCGGTGCACTAAAGTACACGGAAGAACCGGCTCAAGGGGTACGCATATGTATGCGCGCATCTCTTGTTAACCTAGCATCCATCCGTCGTGTCGTGTACGTCTATATTGCAGTGAGAGGATTGAGTCTTTGTAGCACCGACACTGTCATAGTCATCCTCAAGAGCTGAGGAGAGCCATCAAAGACAGTACCTCCCTGCCAATATCCGCGGGTATGAGAGAAGGGACACTTGCCAACTGTTGATTCGGGCTCACTTTCTCCTGTTCTGACTGGACTTTGAAGTACCTTTGCGCACACACAAAGAGAGAGAGGGAGGATGTACAGTGGCGATGCTTTTCTAGCAGCAAGCGGCACCTCGCCATGTTTCACTCTCTTCTCAAACTCGAGCATGAGTTTATGTCACATTCGGCGTAAGAGAAGGGAGTTGCCGAGAAGTACGGCGAGATTTTTTGTCGTCTCACGCATTCGAATGCTGATGCTTGTATTGAGCGCGGCCGAAACTGGTACAAATATAATACGCTTTTTTGCACCCGTAGCCACTAATCTTTGCCAAACTGGGAGTAAACCCATATTACCGTTACTCGGCGTAAACACATCAGAGTAGTTAATGATGCAGGGCGGGCCCGGCTGCTTCATCCTAGAGTTGTCACTGTGTATCTCGACGAGGTTTTTTGATGGCATTGGGGAGCATCGTACTAATTCGACCGAAGATAACGTGAAATCTCCTACAACTTTCCGGAGTGATCTCTTTGTATTTCATGACAGGGAAGGTTGTTCTGGCTTTTCAAAGCATAGTTCGGTGTTATCACTGCGATTGAAGTAGTTCTAGGGCGGTCCGCGACAATCCGCGGTCTATAATGTGAATCAATAATTTTCTTTTGCCCGACCAGAAACGATACTGACTCGCTTAACTCCATTCGAGAAAAGCTTCATTTGGTCTCGAGATGTTAAAAAGGGCGAGTTAAAAACGTTCACCTTTTTATGGCCTCTATAAAGAGCGAGAACGTACGACTCTGCTAAGAGTACTTGTGCACCGGTCCGTTAACTATCTTTTCTCTCTCGTATGTATTCAGTAATTTCGACGACTTTAAATATAAATTAAATAAATAAACTCTTTAATTATATGTATAAGGACTGTGGTTATTTCATATTTCATATGTTAATTAGTAGAACCTTTTGGGGTATTGAAATTGAATGCATATTCATTTATTGAAATGTAAATACTACTTTTTAACTTTGAAAATAATTGATCCTGGATTTCCTATGGATAGAAAAGTTTTATTTTTTGAGTAAGCAAAGAAAATAGTTCTTGTATCCCCATAATCGGATAGCTCTGTATGTACAGATGGTTTGAAAAGTAAGCAAAAATGAGTGGAAGCTATCGTGGTATATTAGAATTTTCTAAGTACAACTCAATTTTTACTGGTGAACTGTGTGCCAAACATTTTGCTCCTCTTTATTTAAAATGTGCTTCAATAAATATATTATTTTTTTCTCCCAAATATGTATATTCAAATATATATATATATAATATATATATATATATATAATATATATATATATATATATTAATTATGATATACATATTTTCTTTTCTCCTTTTTTCTTTCTTCACCTTTCCTCTTATGCCCCAAGATGGGGGGTAATGCTGATACAAGGCATCGGAAAAAGAAAAGCGTAGGAGAACATTGACAAACGTCGAAAAGAAAAGCCCAGCCTTACCGCCCCCCTCTTTACCATAATTAGTGAGATGCTCTCACAGAGCAGAAAAAATACTCCACTGCCTAGAGCACTTGGACCACGGACCTCACTAGGGTAAATCGTCCCAAAAATGTAAGGGTTCATCCCCTGCCCAGGGTTGGCCACAACCATGCCCCCATACAAAACCCATTCCAATTCTCTCCTATCCATGCATCGCTTACTCTCGCCTCTGCCCCCAAAACTCACATTCTCTCTTCCGAACATTCGTTTACTGACTCAATCCACTTCTCTTCGGGTCTCCCAGCCGGTCGTTCCCAACACACTCACCACTATACATCCCCGCTTACCAAACCGACTATCACTCATCCTTCTTTCCACATGACCAAACCATCTCCAACATACTTTCATTTATTTTCCCTCATTTACCCGCTTTCTTCACACCACACACTCTCTCAATACGCTATAGTCCTCCGTTTATCAATTCTTCTCACAACTAGCACCACCCCTAAGATGTCCATCTGAACCACATTGAATCTTTTAGATATCTATACTTCTTTATTCCAGACATAGTCTCACTGACGCATACCCCAATAACACAGGTACCCAAACATACCTCATCGTAAGACCCTAGCACACTTTCCAAGACTTGATCCCTTTGCATTCACCAAACATTTTTTAATTGCACCAGCCACCTTCCTGCCCGTTTCCACAACTTTGCCTACTACACTCCGTTCGCATCGTCCGTTCCCATTCTCATCCGAACAAATTTTATATACCCTAAATATTTAAACTTCACACCGTTGTCTCCCTGCTCACCTCTAAACATAACTTTCACACTGAGGAGTGTCCTCACTCACAACCATAACCTTACTCTGTATCCACGTTACTTTCAAGCCCCCCTTTTTACACACCCTGCAAATCTCTCTAACCAATCCTCTCAATCTTCTCTCAGAGACATTCGCCACACAGAACAAATACTCCGCAACTATAATAGGGTGAGGGCAAACCCCCTCCACTCATCTCCATTTCTCCACCATTCTAACACCATTTCCTTGCCATCCCCACCTTCGAATTCTTTCATTAAAACCCCCATCCCAATATACAATGAACATAACAAGAGACAAACAAACCCTGTCTTACTCCGCTTATTATCCTAAAACAATCACCATGTGACACCATTTTATCTTAACACACGCTGTCCACATATCTCATACATTACTTTTTGACTTCCATTCAGAAGTCCACCACCAACACCATATATCACTAACACCTGCCAGAACGCTTCCCTATTAACTCTATCATACGCCTGTTCATGCAAATCCATTAAAACCTAAAATACAATTTTATTCTTCTTCTCCCTCATTCTCAATCATTTGTTTCAAAAAAATATTTATATCCACCACATCCTCTACCCTCCTAACGCACCTTGTTTTTCACCAATCAGTTCCTTAGTCACTCGACGCACTCTTCGACCAAAATACCAGCAATAACCTTCCCTACAACACTCCGTAAAACTTAATTCCCCTATAATTTCTTACAGTGCCCCCCTTTCGCCGCTTTGCTGCCATATAAAGATTACCGCTTCATCCTCTAATCCCTTGGAACTATACCCATCATAACACTTATATACAACAACTTCAAAGATCCAAGCACTCAATCATCCTCGCCTCCGTTCTTGATCATATTCAACCAGTTAATTCATCTATACCTGCAGATTTACCATTCTTCAACTTTTTCCTCTCTACCCATTTACCTCCTCCTTACTAATAACCTCATCCCCAAAAATACTATTCCTTCTTGCACCCATCAAACCCCACACAAATTCACTATCACCTCGTTCATTTACTGTTAATATTTGTTGTCAGTGATTCTCGAAGTGTTCCTTTCCACACTCCTCTCACACCTATTTCATCAGTTACAACAGCACCATCCCTATTCATTATTCTAACAGATTCCCCTATATTCCTTCTTCAATCTTAAACCTTTCTTTTTTGCTGCTTCCAGATTCCTATTCCCTTGTAATCCATTCATCCTCCTTCCAAACTGTCTTTGACCTCTTGTTTTCTCCTACGTTATACACCTTTATATTTTCTTTTTTCCTCCTCTATTATTCCAGCATCTTTCTTTGAGTCTCATCAATTTGCTTCTCATATATTATATATTAATATATATTATTATATTATAATATACTTATTATACTATATATATATAATATATATATTATATATATATATATATATATATATATATATATATATATATATATAATTATATATAATATAATATACTATTATATATATTAATATACTATATATATATAAATATATATGTAATATATATTATATATTAGGTATATAGTAATAGTGATTATTCTCTACGTAATTGTATTATTTCATCAAAAGAGCTGGAAGACCATTTTCTCTCTCTCTCGGCCTCTTTCCTCTTTCTGTTAATTTCTCCCGTAAACACCAAATAACTTCATACGTTGATCGGTAAGAGGTCCGTTAAGATCTCATCATCTGTTTTTACATTGTTTTTAAACATTTTTAATATATAACCCTGCTTCCTTCTCTTGTTTCACTTCTCCAGTGTTGTAATGAAATTGGTCCATTCTTGATTTTTACTTGAATATCCTTGGTGCTATGATTTCCAAATTTTTAAATTTTGGTTTGATAGCCCTTATGCTTTTTCCTCCCTTCTCTTTCCAAGTTTCAAACTTCTCCTTCTTCCTTCCCTCTCTCCTTCTCCCTTACTCCCTTTACTCCTTTTTTCCCTACTCCTTACCCTTCTCCCTCACCCTATCTCCCTTACTCCTTTCTCCCTTTGAAGACAATGACTTCAGTTTTATTTCTTGCTCACTTTTCTTAAATACAGACGCAGTATGTCCTTTCTTAGTTTCTCTCAGGAGGAAACAGGTACCTCAGTAAGAAAGTTATTTCTTTTTCTCTCTGAGACAGGGGACTAGTTGAATTTTCCCCTTTTTCTTCTTCTCAACTCTCTCTTCTCTTCCTCTTCTCTCTCTTCTCTTCTCTTCTTTCTCTTCTTTCTGCCTCCTGGGTCTTTTGCTCTGCTTCTTTTCTTGTTTCTCTTCTTTTTCTTTTTTCTTTTCTCCAATTCTTTCCAATCTTCAGATCATCTATACTTTCAACCACCCTCATTTTTCTTCGTTCAGAAGTCTGTCATGTCTTCTCACTTTCTTTCAATTAAGCTCTGCTACCATTGAGATAATAAGAAAAACAACCGCTTTCAATTAAGTCTTTATAAGAACAACAAATTGTATATTTACATAAATTAAGCCAATATAAACTTTGTGTGAAGTAAATTATTATAATTCTCCTATATTATAAAATATAATTATATATATCACCTAATTATATATGTTAATATGTTCTGGATCGTTAAATATTACAAATTGTCGTCTACGTACTCAAACACCAATTTTCTCAGCCCAAAATAATTTTTTTTTTTTTTTTTTTTTTTTTTTCTTTTTTTTCTTTTTTTCTGTCTGATTTAATCTTTCTCTTTTTCCACAGTTGGTTTTTATTCGAAAGTTGGGGACGTATTGGCACAATCACCGGAGACTTTCGTTTAGAAAACAAATTTAATTTACAAGACGCTCTTGCTGCTTTTAAATTTAAACCTTTATGGAAGAAAAAACAGCGGAGGTAAACAAGTTAAGTCAAAAGAATCAGCAAAACTTCCCAGAATTGGTTCCCTCTGAATATCGATCAAGGGGAGGTAATTCTATATTTGTATTCCTGATATGGCCAATATTATATATTATATATTATATATATATATATAATATTAAATATATATATATATATATATATATATATATATATATATATATATATAATATATATATATTAAATATATATATAAGATATAATTATATTATCATCATCATCCTTTTTTCCCAAAGACGGGGGTAAGGTGCGTTTCATGCATGGGAAAAGAAAAGTAGTAGTAGAAGAATATGAATAAGTTGAGAAGAAAACCCCACCTTACCCACTTTTACTCTTACGTGTGAGCACTCGTTTGCAGCAGAAATCCATCCTAGAATTAACAGGACCGCGACGAATCCTCACTATGGCATAACGTCAAGGTAGGGTTCATCCCCTGGCCCATGTGGCCACAACCAAAAGCCCCCCTCGCAAACCCGCCATTCATTCCTATTTATCACCACCTTTGCCGCCTCTGCCAAACTCACATTTCTCTCCTTCAGAATTCGTTTTTTACTACTCAATCCACTTTTTCTTCAGTCTCCCACCTGGTCATTTCCTAACAACGCTTAACACTATATAATCATTTAACAAACTACTTTCCTTCCTCCATTCCACATGACCAAACATTTTCTAAATTTTCATTATTTCTCCTCATTCATAATCATTTATTCTCTCATAAACTCTCTAATACGTTCTTCCTCATTTTATCAATTCTGTTCACACCTAACACGCCCCTAGATTGTCCATCTGAACACATTTGAAATTTAATCTTATACCTCTATTCCAGACATCGTCTCATACTATACATAACACAAGTAACAAAATACCCCCATGAAGACGCCTAGCGCACTCAATACTTAGCCCCTTTACATTCTACCAACGATTTAATTGCACCAGCCCACCTTCCTTCCTTTCACAACTTTAATACACTCTGCATCATCCATTTCTTTTTTCATCCAACAATATATCCTAAATATTTAGAATTCAGACACTTGTTCCAGCTGGTTACCATTCTAAATAACTTCACACTGAGGACTGTCCTCACTCACACGCATAACCTACTCCTATCTGCGTTACCTTTCACCCTTCCTTTGTACACACCATACCAAATCCTCTACCATCCTCTCAAACTCTCTTTCAGAATTCACCACACAAAACAAATTCATCCGATATAAATAGGTGGGCACCCCTACTTCTACCTCCATTTCCAATCATTCTAACACCATTTCCGCCACCCCCCATCTCTAATCTTTCATAACCCCCATCCATATTGACAAATTGAATAACCAAGGGGACATAACACATCCCTGCCCTCACTCCGCTGATTTAATACAGGGTTCACACTTTCTGGAAATCGCAGTAAAAAAAATTGTCAGGGAAACCGTTGTAAGATATGTGAAAATCAGGAAAGAAGGAAAGAGAGAATTCCAAAAAAAGTCAAGGAAATTTTAAAATTTCAAAAACATATTGAAAATTGATCCATGCGACCAAGTTTGCCATGATTTTTGAATAATTTTTTTCCCTTACTGATATAATTGTGGAAATAAGAAATGTATTTGAAATGAATGAAAAAGAATGAGGAACGACATCCATAAATCTACTTCTATCCTGTTTCTTTCTATTTTGAGTTCACTATTACCTACTATGTCTTCCTTATTCTGTCCGTTAGAGGTTGTTTTAAGTTCATCCTTTCGATTTGAAGGGTGATTGGTTATGTGGATGTGTTTATAAGGACTGTTTAGACTTATGACTTAATCTTTATATCTTTCTTTAGGATTATTACTAGTACAGGTTGGTTATTTTTTTTTTTATTTTTTTTTGAGTTTTTGACGAATGATTTTGGATTTTTGTGCAGATGATAGGTAATTATTATTATTTATTAAAATGACTCAAACAAAAAAAAACTAATTTACATCTCACTTTTTGGACGTCAAGCTGAACCCACAGTTTATCGGCATACTGTACAGTATGTAAAAAGGCATACTGTTTAAGTATGGTTAAAAAAGAACTCTTGATCTATCTAACATGGGACGCCACAAGCCGAAGTTTCACATTCGAGAGGGGAATTTGAATTTAATTAATCAAAACTCAGCAAGACCAACCATCATTGAAAAACTTTTTCGTTATGTTCTAAAGAATACAAAATATTAGTTTGAAAGTTGTGCACTGAAAATTTATGCCATTCCGATTCAGACTTCTAATCGTACCAACCGATTGAAAATGACCCTGAGTGTTCTATAAATAACCAACCAAAACCAGTTTATCAATTAGACTTTTTCATTTTTTTTGCAATTTAAAGAGTGATGTACAAGAATCTGAAATACTATGGGGCACTAAAGGTGCGGGATGATAAGAATGGCTTTAAACTCGTGTTGCAGATATAAGGGAAACATTTAAATTAATGTTTTCAGATAGTGCAGTAGCTTCAAATTTTTAAATGGGCAAAATGTAAATATGTGATTAACCATGGACTTGCTTCCCTATTTCTTAGAAGCAAAAGCAAAATTACACTCTACTTTGCCAGTGAAGCTCATTCTACCTTGAATTAAAATTCAAAATATTTTTGGAGGGTGGAATTGTCTTTCTAAGAGACTTGATTAGTTTTTTTCTTATACCTGGGAATCACATTATGTGGAGATTGTGCAAATTATTAAATAGGACTGATTTTTGCGCATGCCAGAATGCGACATGATGGAGGGTTTCGTGAAATTAAGAAATTTATAGTGGTGAAGATCTAAATAACATAGTCCTGATGTCTCAAGAACAGTGCACAATGCTATAGGATCTCATGAAAAGTATTCATAAAGTTCCCATCACTCAAAAAATGTTGACAAATCTAAGAGCTGCCCATAGGAGAATTGAAGAAACGAGAAGTACCAATACCAGGAAGAGAGGCTGATACCATACCGATTACTTTACTTTTTAGGGGCAGGGTGCCGATTCACCGAATACTTTAATTAATATAATAAATACACATTAATAAGAAAGAACATTTGTGTACTGCTAAGCAACTCAAGATTGCATTCCCCTTACAACCAATACTTAGTCAAGTTATTTCAGTAAACAGATTTCACCCAAAGTATCTTTATTTATTAAATTAAAATAGTATCTTAAAGGATATAATAATTGCAAATTATAACATTAATAAGCTCATTGATGTTTGCTTTATCAAAAATATTCATTCCATTAGAGATTTTGAACAAAAGTTTACCTACTAGCTTTTATTTTTAATTAATTTAGTATATGTTAACTAAGCCATAATATAATGAAAAAAAATAATGAAGAAAGACAGCTTTTTTAATCAGCTGAAAGACAAAAAAAAAAACAAAAAAACGCTCATTTCTTAAAAAAACATGACTTAATAATAAAACTCTTTAAATAGGGATTGATATCATTCAATACTCAATTCAAAAATTCACAAATTGATGCAAAAAAAACATTAAGATTTCACTAGTTATCTGGCGAGAGCTCTGTTCCTTTTGGGGTGTTTACATTCCCACCTACACTAAAAAAATACGCTCGCTCTCGACTAACGGGGAGGGGCTGATAGAAAATTTGCTTGCAAGCAGCTGAAATCAACTGGAAACTTTGGCCAATTTTCATGCCACCACATGAAAGGATTTTCTTCTGTAGGCAGATCTCATGTTTTCGTAGAGCCTCATCTCCTCTTTCACAGATTGCAAATTTGAATTGTCTTTGCTCCTTAATGACTGTCTCTTCAGTTTTTTTCGATGAAGTTCCTTGGTGTGATTCCTTTGAAGGTTAATGAGATGTCAATGCACTTTCGACCAGAACTTGTCAAAGCCTAACATCATCAAAATCTTCTTCATCTCTGTAGTTCATTTGCTGAAAAAGCCACCATCGTCACTATCAAGCATGCGTTTGCCAGGGGTTGCTGATAGGGCGGCTTCACTATTTCTGTGAATCTTTTTTTATGTCACCGAGCAAGCTCCTCGGTGTATGCTATTTAAGATGCATTCTAAGAAGTGGTTTCACCGTCAGAGATGCCCATCTTGTGGGGTTTCAGCTATCTTAAGGAATTCCTTATTAAATAAAACCTTTTATATATCGAAACCTAGGTTTATAATTCACTGTACAACTTAAAAAATGTCCTTCACATGATATGTGTTTTTTGTATATTATTTGCGTGAAAAGAACATATCTGTGCTTATTTATTGTCTACCACGTATCAAATTGGAATTGGCGAATTTGGCAAATACACACCATTTTCCATTTTCTTGTTAGCAGATGTTTCTTCCCACGGGCTTTTGTATGTTGTTCAGTATGGTTGGATAATTGTAAGGTGTACTAGTGTGTAAGGAAAAGAGTTATATGTGTACTTTATATTATTATATATATATAATATATATATATATATATATATATATATATATATATATATATAATATATATATATATATATATATATATAGTATATATATATGATATATATATATATATATATTATTCATATTTTCAGGTTTATATTCGAAATTTTAATATTACTTTTGGTTTTAATAGTAAATCAATTATTAATAACAAAAAGTATTATATGCTGTCAAGTTCTTTATAATGCCACGTCAGTGTAAAAATAGCCCTAACCTATTTTGTTATGTGTATGGAGAACTTACATTTAAGACGCAGCAATGTAGCTTGTCACCATTAGTTAGAAAGGCTTATGAATTGTACTTTGGATGAAAAGTTGGGGACCAGGATAAGTTCTGGACTCCACATGTATGCTGCAAATCATGTTTCTGGGAAATTAGAAAAAATGGTTAAAAGGAAAACGTAAGCCATATGAAAATTGTTGTACCTATATTTGGACGTGAAACCGACAAACCTCACGTAACGGATTGTTACTTCTGTTTGACAAAATGTTCAGGGTTCTTTTCAAAATCCAAACATTGTATCCAGTTATCCAAACCTACACAACGCAATGCGTCCAGTTCCTCATCAGATTATCTTCCTGTACCTACACCTCCGATGAATTTACTGTTGACTCAGAGAAGATATTGTACAATGGATAGTCAAGATCCCTGACTTGAAACCATCCAACATCCTTGACTGTTCACATCATGAATCAACACCAGAGGAGCTCCCTAACGGATCTTAACGAGATCTAAAAAGCTCTCTCAAACAGACTCAGAATTGCTGCTGGTTCTAGGCTTCAGGGCTGGATCTATTAGAGTAGGTATGAAACCATTAGTAATTGAGACAGACAGAGATAGTTTTGCAACTATTTTGCGCAGAAAGATGAAAGATGGCATTGGATATTGCTATGATGTGAATGGCCTATTGGAAAAGGCAAGCAAAAACCAGCAGAGTGGCGCCTGTTTATTGGTTCCTCCAAACGTGGCCTCAAGGCAGTTCTACTCCATATAATGTTTTTCACGCTCATGTTCCTGAGTATTATCTTTTACAAATACAAACTCGCACGACTCGTCTTCCAAATTTTTTTAATATAGCAATAGTTGAGTAAACAATATATAAATGGCACATTTGTGGGGACCTGAAGGTCATTGGACAATTAACAGGCATGCAACAGGGATACACACAATTCTGCTGCTTCCTCTGCGAATGGGGTAGCCGCGACAGAAAAACATCACTACATTCGGAAAAAGTGGCCTCAACGACAAATCTCAATCCTGCGGACCAAAACATGTATCACATGAACAATTCTGTGATCCTCAGTTTGTCTTTCTCACCTTTTGCACATTAAACTTGGTTTGATGGAAATGATTGAAAGTTCTTTCCATCGAAGGCTTGGCATTCTTGCATCTCAGAACAAATTCACAAAATTTAAGCGGTTTGGGCCAAAGGCTAAAAGAAGGGGTTTTTATTGGTCCCCAAATTAAGGCGGTCTTCCAAGTGGGAAGTTCGGAAAGGAAACTGTCCAGAAGGACAAAGCTGGCCTGGCTAGCATATCAACCTATTCTATTCGGAGAGTGGATCTCCTACTTGGTTCTGTGAAATTTTTATTGAAAATGATCTCATATTTTGTATCTTCATTTTTTATTTTCACACAGTTTCCTATTAAGAACAGTATATTAATACCGTCATTTTGATATAGACATTTGTGCAATAAATGCTCGCAACCTTTTACAGTCTACAATTACAATTTACCCCATTAGCTACGATTAAAAAAAAAAAAAATTATTGTACTGATGATCTTTGGCCAAACCGTGACATATAACTACAAATATCTTGTACGTCACATGGTGGATGGCTTTCGTGATATAGGTTGCTGAATATGTCTTTAAAACAGACTTTAATGGACTCACATGCTGTGGACTTCTTTTCCCACTACTCTTGGCCGTCGCAATTTTACAGCGCAATATGGTGGATTTAACATACAGCAATGTGAATTATTAAGGTATAAAATAAGTTCTAGCTCCACACAAGATAATGATTGATCAATGGTCCTCTGTACTCCGTCTTAAGAAAGTAGCTGCGTCAATGTGTTAAACTACTTTTCAATGCAATAATATATGTCTGCGATTACCTATGCTCTACCCAAAGGAGTGTGTAAAAATTATGTTCCCGTCTTAGTAAGTATTTTGTGACCGAAATCTACCAGGAACACACCCTTAGCATAATTGAGAGTTGCCGTGATTTATATTTTAGAAAAACAATGTGAGAAACAAAACAGAACACAAACCATTATTTATATAATCTAGTTTGAACTAATAAGGTTATTTTTTAAGATTGCTCTTGTGCATAATATAAACATGATTAGTTTTAATAACATCAAACACTCCATTGTCACTATTTTTCATATTCCTAACTCTGCTCAAATTTTGTATAATTATTTTAAAATTACCTAAAAAGAAATGAAGATGTGTCGTACAAAAATGAAATATGAGAATATCTACCGGTACGTGTATGGGATGTAAAAGTACTTATTTTTAGTTTTTATCTATATAATGTTTAACTAACTACCTTTTTGTAATTTATATACAAATTCAGCATGATTGTTCATGTATAGTAAGGTCATAAATTCTATACTTATTTTATATGAAGTGATAATTATTGATATTCTAAAAGTGTTCTGATAATATTCTTCACCTCCAAAAAAGTAAGAAATACTCGGCGCCCATATTCAACCTGAGACTGTCTACCGTACACACTCCGCCAAAAAAGGTTACCGATTACTCGTCCAATATATCCGATACCATATTAAGTTTTCGGTTATATACAACCTCTAATGTAAGAACAATCTCATAAAGAGTCAAAACAGAACCAAAATATAAAAGAAAGAATAAAATGATTGGAAAAATAGAAAAATTATCCATACATATCTACAAAAACTTGAAGAGCAGAAAGATGTTAAAATGAAAGCTTTGAAAGAAAGAAGAATAAAATAAAAAAATCAGAAATGTAATGGAAAGAAAAAGTTAACCTAAATCTCCCCATTTAGAACTATTGTGATCACAGTGGACGTATTCACCTTAGTGCTATTAATGTAAGCTTTTTAATTATTCTTTTTGTATAAATAAACTGTTATACTTTTTGGAAAAATAAAAAAGGAGTTGCTTAAGCACGGCTCATGGGGAAGCTTACATTAGGCTGCTCATAACTTATAAAAAAAAAAAAAAATTTTTAAATTCATCAAGAACATTTAAAACCTTGACACAAAATTCATAGTGCAGAATGCAGTTTTTCTCAACCTTAATTTGATTAGTTTTAATTGTATTAATATAAATATTCATATATATTCTTGAATTTCGTGAAGTGTTTATAAAAATATTGTGAACCTTCTAATGAAAATATTATATGAAAATAATTAATTAAGTATTTATTTTAATGTGCCAATAATAATATAATATATGATGTATAATTTAATAACCGTTGTTGATGTTCAAATTTAGAATGTTTATATAAAAATGTTGGCTGCTGACGACTTTTGGTCAGTTGGAAATTTTAAATCTTTAAGGGGGGGGCGAATTGCAAGATTCTCTATAGATTATTTTTTCTTTATTTTTAGTTTGAACCGCACCGCTTTCATTAATTTCAATAACTATTGTAATGTTTAGCTAAGTAATTCCTACTTACATAATTAATAATCAGTCGGTTGTTCGTTGGATAATCTTGCAAGCCAAGTTCTTGTTAATTAATTTTAATTTATCATTTAATACTACACTTGTCTTTGCTATTTAGTTCGGTCATACCTCATAAATGGCTTTTCAGATAGATTCTGATGTTCCCAGCTAGTAGCATCCTCTTTTCTATCTCACCTTCATAATCTTCCCAACAACCATTATTATTTACGTATAGAACCCACAAGAATATGTGAGTCTTATCGATATACTAACTGATGTCATAACAATACAAAGGTGTAATAATAAGATTTATTTTTATGTAATTTTTTATTTTTGATAATATTGCGTATACGGGATATATAGTTATATATAATATATGATACCTATATGTGAATAAAAGACTGTATTATAATGTTATTTATATTAAAATTATGTTTGTTTATATGTATAGTATTATACTGATTTAGTTAATAGAGCTATATTTTCTACTACACGAGATATTTATAATTTAAATATTAACTCGAGATGGATTGTAGGCCAAGATTAAAAGACCTATCGAAGGTGTAGGTTTCTTTAGTTTGATTAAGATGATATATGAATCACAGCTGTAGTAAGAGTATATCTTAAGTTTTGAGTCATTATTATAATAAGTAATATGTAGTATAATACCTATAGATTACTACTACAATATTCAGACTGTGAATGAATCTATTTATACAAAAACATCGGAAATCATTTAATACGAATACGTATCTAATTGACAAAATATACTTAACTGACCGAAGGGCGGCGGTGTACCCGATTCCCAATGATTCTGTAAGTCGCAACACGAAATTTCATACGCAAAACCTTTGACATACATGGATCTGATTGAAAAGACGAAAAAATAACGTGTGGTTACACGCACATGATAGTCTCACGTTATTTATGTGGAATTAACCGTTATCGGGCGTCATACCTCAAAATACATCATGTGCACAATAAGATTGTTTTTCTCTCATCATATTTTTCGAGAGATTAGTTAAGCCCGTTTCTAATAATAAATAAAACTTAGTTATCCTTCTTTAAGAATTACCAAACCCAAAAAAAGTGTTAGAAGGGTGAGTTTATTAGTTTCGGGACAACTTGCAGTCTGTATTGGCCTTATAGATATACATCTATATAAGCAAACAATATAGTGTTTAGTTTTTTTGTTATCTCCTTATTTGTTGAAACATTTAATTTTTTGTCCCTAAAGAATATCTGAAATAAAAATCTGTGTAATTAAATAAAAACTTAGTTAAATGACACACCGACCAAAAAGAACCAAGACTAGCTCTGTTGTTTCGAAGCTAAAGGTGTTGTGCATAGAGTTCATTAATTTTAAGATTATGTATAAAATTCTTGAATATAAGCTAGTATATAAATAATAGCTAAACAGTCCAATACTTATAATATTATTAATATTATATTATGTATTATTTTATATCTATTAATATTGAGAGAGTCAGAATATATATATATATATCCGTGAAAAGAAATTTCTTCTACGCCAAATAATTAATTTGCCACATGTTAGTCAATAAGACTATATTTGGCAAAGGAATTACCTTAACGGAGTAGAAATATTCAGACTATAATATAGAGCGATAATCTATTCCGCACAATTAATAATACATTCATAATAAAAACGTACAGCCTAGAACTATAAGTTGATACTGTTATTACATTATACTTAGTATATGAGACTCTTACGCAGATTTTAGACACCCAAGACCCTCATGGGGTTAAAATTTTAGTAGCATTTTATTGAAAACCTGCACTATTGTATAAAATAACTTATTAATGATATAATAAGTTAAAACTAAACGTAATACGTTTGATTTAAATCATTAGATCTAATAAAGAAGATCAGAAATATTTAAAAATTTTAACTCTCCCTCCGAGTCTTGGTGCCTCACTGTATAAATAAACGTTAACATCTATCATCATTATAAATTGTTGTGTTTTTATTTTTCCTTGTATATATTGTTTAAAGGAACGTATTGAAAAATAACCCCGTTTATGAGAAATAAATAAGTTTAATTGTCGTCATTACGTTATTGTAATAATGAAGTGCTCGGCGGATGATCCAGGGATTAATTTACTTTTAAATTCTATTCTCGTATCGAAAGCTAATGTAATGATTCACCTTATTTAGTGGGTACGTCAACTCTCAAAACACATGCTATTGTTTCAATAGATAATCCCAGGGAACGCTGTTGAGGTGCCTCTGCATGAATTTGAAAGTGAGCGTTTGGTTAGTACTACAAGTTATTCAGGGCCAAACTTAATTGTGGCCCCTATTATTCTTTTAAACTAAACATCCTATGTGAACTCGCAAAGTAGTATTAGATATGTAACGAAATTATTAACAAACATTACATTTAAACTGCCATTGCTAACGTGGGAGGAAATACGAATAAATGTCAGTTTTTACCAGTTAGCGATTTGTCGCTACGGCCGTCACTAGTGAGTGCATAATATTATATTATGTTATTTATATTATATATATTAGTATTATGTCAAATGAAGTTTTTATCTGAGTAGGAACATGGATAATACAGTTCTTGCAGAGTCCTGCCGAAAGTTATCATGCATAGGTGTAACCAAAACCATAACAACAATACATGCGGAGCTTAAATCACAGTAATCTTTCCACTATCAGAGACAGTGATTTTATTTATCCCTTGTAGAAAAAAAAAAAAAAAAGCTTTTGAAAAATAATAATATATATAAAAAATGTGTTTTATAATGTGTAGGTCTGCTTAGATAAATTAATCTAGTTATTACCGCGCATAAATACCTGAATCAGAGCTCTTTATAGAAAAGCCCTAACCGGCGATATTTCTGAAAATTCACCACAAAATAGGCAAACGTTTTTCCAGAACATTTGTTTTTTAAACGTGCTTTGAGGGTGGATGTATTTC
>JABUQX010090386.1:20000-25318 GCA_015478945.1 Trachelipus rathkii | reverse complement strand
GTAATTGTTGCGCTTTTTCATCTTCAATTCTAGCTTCCAAGATATACTTATAATTAGGTATGATTCTCTTATTATTATTAAGTTTAACTATACACATTGTATCTGTATCTTCATATAAATCAGGTTCTGCATTTATTTCAGGTGTGTATTTATCTAAGTTTTTACCATTAGTATTTATTACCAACAACTTTTCTTTTATTCTCTCTTTATCTGCTTGTGACATATGTTGTTTCATGTCAGTTTGGAATCGAGAGTTTTGGGCTACAGTCACTTCTGTTGAGGTCTTTAAGCTCTTCCCAATCGAGTGCAATGACTGACAATCATTGACGGACTCTGGGACCCATGTATCCCTCTCTTCCTTACAGACATTCCACAAAGTATGTTCATCTGCACATCTTTTATCTTTAAATTTATGATGTGTCTTGTGGTGATTGTTCTTGTAGTTCAAACTTGTAGTTGAGTTTGATGCTTGTTGGCTGATCAATTCCAAGTTCGCATCTGCATCAGTACTAGCTTGATTCCACTCGAGTTCACCTATGTATGATGTTGTGGTATTAGACGCCTTACGTACCATTGGCGTACACACAGGCTGTGTGATTTGAGTTTCAGACCTTGTACCGCCATACTGGCCTCTTAGCGGGTGCAGATTGCTTGTTTGAAAGCATTCCACATCTTGAGTGTGTTGAATGGCTGAGTTTTCAGTGTTGGCTGCGTCACTCTTCCATCTTCTAGCCCCTTTACCATTCCTGGTTCTCTTTCCATTCGTCTTGGTATAATTGAGGTATTTCGGTGCGCGCTTCCTAGTATCTCTATACCAATTTGAATATCTTGGAGAATTCGGTGTGTATTGATGAGCATTGGATGGTGCGGTGCGGTACCGTACTGTGTTGTCACCATCAACCAATATCTTATTTTCAGAATCTCTTCTATGATTGGAGTGATTGCTATGATTGCTATGATTGCTCCAATACTTTCTCTTCCAACTATGGTTGGGGTTTCTGGCAAAATTCCTTTTAATACTATTGCAACGGTCAGAGCTCTGATCATAACCGTGCTGATCAATTACTTCAGAATTATATTCATAATTCTCTTCATCATGATCGAATTGTATCGTCTGATCAGATGGATGAGGAATAAAATCCTCATAATCTAACTCGTGAGCGCTGTGCTCAATCTCACTATACTTATTTTCTAATTCGGAATCAGATGATTGATCATTATGCTCATTCTCATCATAGGATGTGTATGAGTCTTCATCTGTATATTTGCCAGTGCGCTGTATCATATCTGCCGATTCAAACGCGTACTCCATACGAGTGCGGTTGTCGCCACTCTGGACATCGCTTTCAGAGTCCTCTTCAAGGATGTCTGATTCTTCTTCGGAAGCTTCCTCACGGATTACATATAGATCCGGAGTTCTTGAGACTTTATAACAATACATGTCACTCTCAAAGACATCAGCCATGTGAGTCTGAGGCGGTCTTTTATATCTCCCTCTACTGGTATCTTCGTACCAGTCTTCGGCATCATCTTGGCTGTTTCTTGAGTACCTATTGTTATTGTGGTACCAGCCACGTTTATTATTTCTGCGCCTATATCTGCGCCTATTTCTGCGCTTTCTCTTATTTCTCTGCCAGTTCTTTCTATTATTATATCGATTAAATCTTCTGCCTCTCTGCCATACAGGATTCGGTTGTCGTCGCCATGGGTTTGCACGGGCATAGTTATAAGTACTATGGCATCGGCCCGATATCTTATTCGGTCTACGACGTCTTATATTCCTCTTCCGTTGCTGCCAGCGATTCCCCGTTGTTCCTGATGTCTTGTTTTCGCAGATTATGTTCGATCGTTGGTTGGAACATTCCGTGTCCACCATTTTCGCGGATAGTTTTACCTTTTTGTCTACCATTAACGGTATCGGATTGTTCACATCTACTTTTAAACCTGTGCTACTTTCCTCCTTGAAATAGCACTTTTTATCCTCAAAATCGAATATGAGTGGGGTCTGTGACAATAAATCACAGCCTAAAATGAGATTACCTTCGAAATCACAGTTATCTCCTACAATTACAAATCTAAACTGACAGGTTCTATTAGCTATTTCTAGTGTAAGTGTGGTAATTCCGTACACCTGTATTACACCTTGGGTAATGCTCTCTAAGTTTATTTTAATATCTTTGTAAATTAAATCAAAACTATCTTTTAAATCGTTAAAGTGTGTATATCGAAGTATATTTAAAGATGACCCTGTATCGATAAAAGCTCGTTCTTTATGATAGAACTTATCATTGTTGCTTAAAATACTACAATTTAAATAATATGCGGCCACTCTGGTGCGGTGTGGTGCGAAATTGTTTTGATCCGCATGCCTAATATTACACACTTTGTGCGGCAATGGTGTCTTAACATCCATAATTGAAGCTACCCTGCCGCGTGGTGCTTCCTTGAATAGGTTTTCTACTCTTGGGGCGCGTCTCGTGGTGCACATGCGCGACGCCTTGCCTTTTCTAAAAAAGCTTTGTTCTGTACCTTAGCACACTGCTCCTTTTTATTGGGCTCCACCATTTCATAATCTGATCCGCTTTCGCTTATTATACGATGGGTCAGCTTTCTTGCCATTTTCTGATCGCCTTTCCCCTGGTGGGGTGTCTCACCTCTTTCCAATATTTTACAACTCTTGTGTACATTACCTCTGATGTACTCTGCTTCGTCCGAGTCTACTTCTGAACTGGACGGTTCTTCATATGAGTCTCGTATTAGCTCTTCCTTAGAATGAGAACGATGTGTCTGTCTGGCATTCTGCATAGGAGGAGTTCCTGCTTCAGAAACTACTGCATCTGACACTTTATTTACCTTATACTCATTGCGATTTGCCTTTTGGCTTGCTCCTTTCTCAGGAGTGAATCTCGGACTGGGGGAACTACTGCCCCTCCTTGACCTATTAAATTTATTCCAACGTACCCCTCTCGTGGGCGTTGTACCACCTCCTACTTCATTGTTAGTCGACCATGTCTGGGGTCCTCTTGGCATAGGACTTGTACTTCTAAATCGTTGCCTTTGCCTACTACTACTTCTAGGTCTGCTGTTCCTTTGTTTATAGGAACCGGGATTATTGTAGGTTCTGGGATACTTGTGATCCCTACTGTAATGAGGATCGTAATTGCCTCTTCTATATTTGCGGTCATAATCTTTTGGCCATATATTGCCAGGTTTTCTGTACCTTTCGGCTGAACTTGCTGGTCTAAATTGTGGTCTACTACCTCTATTGTCAAATCTATTCTCATTTCTCTTTATCCCTCTCTCAAAATTATCTCCTATTGCGCTTATTTTATCATCAGCTCTTCTTCTATTATCTACTTTCTTTGCACTAAGTTTACTTATCAATTCAGAAGCTGTATTTTCTTTTGTAAAGATCTTTGCCACTTTCTCTTTGGTCTTTGCATCTGCGAACTTCATATAAGTATTGCCCCACAACATTACCCTTCTCATCTCTTTACTCACTACTATACCATATCTCAATTCAAGTTCTTCAGAGAACTCTGTCACCAGTCTTCTTAACTTGTGACAAAAAGTCGCTAGGGTCGAACTTTTACTCCATTTCATTGTTGTGAATTCCTCAAATAACTCCCATACGCGAAACGATGTCATAGGAGCTAAATTTTCAAGCAATATCTTCTTAAATTCATCGTAAGAAGTCGTTTCAGAAAGCTCTGGGGTTGCTTCTAGCGCTATTCTTGCTGAAGAGTTTGCATCTGCGCTTATATGGACAAGGGCGCAAGTTATTTTTTCTTGGTCTCTGGTTATGCCCTCCTGAGCGAAGTTATGCTCAAGTATTTTTAACCACGAGTTCACATGGGGACCAGTGGATGCGGCACCGATTGCAGGGGGCCCATCCAAGATAGGAATTTTGATTTTGGACATAAAAAGTCGGTTCACATTTACTGCCGTCATATTCTCTCTCTCGCTACGTTCGTCTTCTCCCGTCATATTTAAAGGATTCTCTAACACTAATGTAGGTGTGCGTGGTGGTGTATGTGTGGGTTGCTGTGTAGTTACTGTTACCGGGGTCTCCGGGGGACTAAGTGGTGATCTCTCAGGAGTGGTAGGTCTATCTGACCCTTGGGACATTTACTACCGAGCCTTCTCGTATTGGCTCTCTACTACTTAAATATATTAAAAAATTTTAATACCTTCAGTCCTCTTAACTATACCAAAAAAAAATAAAATATATATATATATAAAAAAAAAACTTACACACAACAGAAATTATTACCTGTAGAAAAATGTATATATATATATATATATATATATATATATATATATATATATATATATATATATATATATATATATATATATATATATATATATATATATTTTAATATAAATATATATATATATTATATATATATATATATATACGTTAAAAATATAAATGTAATAAAAATCACACACAAAAAAAAAATTGTCACCTATATATATATATATTTAGGTTAGGAAAATTACTGGGGAGTATATATATATATATATATAATATATATATATATTTATATGTATATATATTTATATACTCAAATCTCTATCTACTTATTATTCACCTTTTTATACTTTAAAGAAATCGGGTATTTTTAAATTTGACGTAGGGGGTTCGAGAAAGTATGACTCTATGGTGTTTTGATATAAAATGCAAACAAGTATTACAGCGTAATATAGAACAATGAATATACAAGTTGTTATTAAAGAGTAAGCGTTCTCGCTCATAAAAATTAAAAGTTAAAACTTCTTGTGTGTACCCAAGTAGCACACACACACACTTATGTGTATTTACTTTCTTACGCACATGTGTATATTTATATATATATAAATATCTATATATATATATATATATATAATATATATATTTACAAATAGACTTATGAGCTCAGAAATCTGACTTCCTGTCTGTGATAGATTACGTTACTAATTATAGATGCAAAGTGGCTTTAAGCAAGAATATTATTTATAAGACTTGGTTTTGTAAGCAAATTGAGATGGTTTTATTGTTAAAAAAAAATTAGTGTTCTTCTATTTAACTATTTTTAGAGAGAAAAGATTTGTGGGATTGAAAATTTTCTTTATCAGATAGATTGTGTTAAAAACAAGTGTAATGTTTTACTCTAATCGCGTAAAGTTTTTTCTAATACTTTTAAGGGATTTTAAATGATTACACTGCCTCAATATTTTTCTTTACGTACTTGTGCAAGACTTTATGTGCATACAAATATAAATACGACTATATATTTATATATATATATATTTCTATATATATATATACTCAT
>JABUQX010090386.1:2500-7500 GCA_015478945.1 Trachelipus rathkii | reverse complement strand
AAATACATTATTCATCCTAATTTCCTCATCCTCAATAGGTTCATCTCTCAATATCTCAATTCCGAACAGGTCATTCGTATTTCCTAAATTGTATTTTAGAAATATTTAAATAGTATTCATAGATTTTTCATGGTTTTATCACTTGAGGCTTGAAAATTTATGATATCTCCTTCGTTAAGATGAATGTTCTATATTCTAATAATTGCAGAGTTGGCATTATTATATTTACTTATATAAAAATCTTTAAATTTATCTCCATTGATAGATAACTTCATCGAAATATATTGATCATTATCTAGAGATGTCAATGTAATTGTATCTATAAATCCTTCATATAGCATAACATAACCAGTTTTCTTCGAAGATGTCCTTTTAATTATTAATACAAATAGAAACTTTTTAGATTCTAATTTTTAATTAGTTTGTGAAATTTTATTGTTTCATACGTGTTCTTATTAGTATCTAACCATGAAATCTGTTTATTAATTGTTTTTAGAGCGTTTTCAGAATCTTCTTCTATTTAAACTTTTAGCATGTAAATCAAACAGTGGAGTTTCACCTCTTCAACAAAATTTTTAATATGATCATCCTCAGATTTTCATCTAGTTATTTATTTATTCATATTTTCTGTTATACGTCTTAACGGTCCATCAGATTTACATTTTATTTTTGTTATTAAATTGCCTATTTAAAATTTTGTTGTAACATAAATTTTTTCATGATGAAAATTTACATTTGCAAGCCTTTTATTTTCAATATTAATATTTCCTTCTTCATCTAAATATTTAAGTCCAATTCCTAACAGTCCAGGTGGTCCTGGAAGTCCTAGAGGTTCTAGAAATTCTCGAGGTTCATGTTCTGTATCAGGTCCACTACCAAAGATGTTAACATTCTTTTAAAATAGAGAAAAAAAGTTTTTGTAGATTTGAGTGAAAATTTTATTTCAATGAGCTACTCCGAAAAGAACGAGTAAACACAAATGACCGCAAATAACTTCAATCAATTTTTGTATTTTATACGTTGAATAGACAATATCGCATTGGATATAATTTTCAAACTAATTTAGAGGTTAAACACCGAAGGAATCGAAATAACAGCATAAGTTTATAGAATTTTTAAACCAACATGTCTAATAAGCTCTTGAACCTTTAATTGAATTCAAATTTAAGTTCCACATTCATTTTTATTAGATCTTTTTGGGAGAGCATTGCTCAAATAAATTCCTTTAAAGTTTGGAATTTTAAGTTTATTAACGTGTTTCATAAGATCGTATTGACTCAATGCTTTCTTCGGAATATTAAACTTTTGTATGATTTTAAAAATAAACCCTCACCAGGATTTCGACGAGGTTATGGATTTGAAAAGATACCTTTTCTATTTGTTTTCTTTTTCTCAATTTGAAGATTATACTTTCTAATTTCTTCAAATTGTTTTTCAGCTGCTTTTCTATCATGTACAGTCTTTGCTATAGCACTAGCTCCACCAGCAAGAGAATTGATTGGACTTTCAGAAGCTAATAACGTTGGAAATGTTATTAAAAATCTTCCGTGTTTTGCCAAGGCTGATACTTGTGATTTACTTAATTTTAAATTAAATGGAATACCTTTTAAAAATTTAGCATTTTGAGTTTGAGTTTCGAGAAGAGATATATTTCCTTTACGCTTTGGATTAATTCTAATTGATATAGAAGATTTCTTATTTACTGCGTTGTTTAACTTCTTTACCTGATTCGGTGTAAGATATACTTTCATATCATTGTACTTCATTTATATAAGAAATAAAATCTACTATATATAAATTTTTATATATAACTTTTTTTTTTAATTTTAATATGGGAGGACTGCCAATCACTCCCTCAAGTTTTATTTCACTTTTTTTAACATTTTAAGAAAAAAAAATTTTAAATCATATTTTTTTTATTATTTCTTGAGAATGATTGTGTTAACATTTTTTTGCATGATATTTCGTATAAAACTCTATAAGAATCCCAACAATATTCCAATATTAAATTTCCAAGCATTCTTAAACTTTTTCATTTGAATTTAGAACTTTTATCATATAAATAATCATATCTCGTTAAAGTGCCAGTAGAACAAATAAAAGGACAAACTTTATTATAAATACAATGACTATCAAGTATTCTAGCTATTCTACCATTACCATCGGCGAACGGATGGATAGTAACAAATATGTATTGTAACTACAATGCTAATTTAAAATATATTAAACTATCTTTAAAATCTTTTAGATTACAAATCTCAATATATTTTACAGCATCATTATAAATATCTATTATTTTAAGTAATTCATCATAGACATCATTTTCGTTTATAAATAACGGAAAGTTATGAATTTATCTTTATAATATGCTGCTCTTTTATCCTTAGAAAACTTCCAAAGTTTCTTATCGTAAAATATTTTCTGTAACATAGGTATCTTTAATACATTCTTTAATATCTAGTAATCCTTCCTCTTATAATGTATCTATTTTTTTAATGTTTAATTGTTGCTAATATATTAATACTTATTATTTCTTGTTTGGGTTTATTTTTTCCAAAGCTTCTTGTGTAGATTTTAATTTCATCTTCTTCAGTATTTGGATATAAAATATATTTAACGTTCAAAATATCTATAGCAAATCTATAATTTATAATCTCATTATCTTTAAGTAAATTTTTAATATTTTTAAATGTATTTTTATTTATTATAATTTCTTTTAGCATTATAGTTATAGATGGTGTAAATGCATCTTTAAATCTATATATAGGTTCATCTGAGATAGTTGATGTATCAAGTTCATGATATACATCTTTAGGTATAATAATATTACTTTCATTATAATTTTTTTTCTGGTATAAAAATATAACTTTCATTATAAATTTTTTTTCTGGTTTTGATTTATTAAATTGAGTTTTTATTCTTCCAAATTTTAAGCATGTACCTCTAAGCTTACTACTTTTAGAAGTCATAATCTTACTATTAATTTCAGTATATGTTATTTTCCTACAATGAATACAATAATATTTCATTTATATAAGAGAAAAAAACTAATGAACGATATTCTTCTTATTCCCATCATATTCTAATTTTAAAATTCGATCTCATTATACAAATGCATAAGATATTTTAAGTTTTAATATATTTTTCTTAAAATTTGCTCGTATTTTGATATCTGTTACCAAGATTTTTAATTTTTCAGATTGTTTACTTACATCAAATATTAGCAGTGGGTGCAACTTCTGGTGTTCTGTTAAAGTAATAGAACAATTTTCATTATGAAGTACATGATTAAAATAATCCGATAACATTTTATAAGAGGTCGCATAATAATTTTCATTAAAATCAAGTTGGAGATCCATTTCTGGATATCTTTCACTTTTTAATTGAACACAAGCGTTAGTTATATTAGAATGATCAAATATAGCTGGATTCATAATTTCATTTCCGTCATTGCTTTCTTGAAATTCTAAAATTATAAATCTTGATTTCTCTGATCCAGCTGATACATTTAATCTTCAATCGAATTGTCTTTGCCCTTGATTTACTTCTGCAGATTCGCACTGTCTGTTTAAGAAACTAACATTTAAAACTTTTTTATTCAGAATATCATTACTTAGCTTTACCATGTATTTATCTGTAAGGGTTACATGTGGAATTCTCCAGCTATTTTCGATATAATAATTTTACCATCTGGAAATTTATTATTACCGTCATCGTTTTTATCTGGGAATTTTAATATAACATCATAATCATATTTTTTTCTTCTTAGAGTTACAGGATGTTTTATTCCATGAATTACTTTATCATAAATTTCACAAAATCCGAAAATATGATTTAAAAGAATAGCTATGCTAAAATTTCCTAATGTGTTTTAAAATACGTAATTGTGTCTCTCTATATAACCAGAATTGTTAAACTTTGGACATATTTTTTAACATTTATCAGGAGCCTACATAAAATTCATACCTTCGGAATAATTGATAGGATATGTTTAGAGTCCTTTCATAGTTGATGCTTGTCCAGGAATTGAATATCCTTCAATATTTTCATTCTTAAGTTGGTTATCACCTCTTGGGAATAAATACATAATTCCGTTATTAATTAAATTTATGTATAATTATTTTCCTGCTAAAGTTCCAGTTCCCGGTTGATCCTTCTCAAATATCGATACGTCTTCCTTTTTAAAAGACCCTTTGATATAAATATAACTTCTAGAAGGTAGTTAAAATGCATCTTGATTATGAACAGGTATTCTTATATAAGCGGAGTTATTTAAATTTGCTCCTGTATAAGGTTCATAATCTCGACATTCGAATCTTTTAATCGAATCACCCGTTTCTAAAGGTTCCGTCCAATTTAAAATATGTTCCATTTATTAAAGAAAAAAAAGTTTATGTTGATTTTAACTGCAATCGAATAGTAATTATTTCTGGATTATTTAATGGTTTATGATTTTGATCCGTAACCCAAATAGGAAATGAATTAATAGTTGGAATTGTAGCCGGCAGATATACAACTGTATTAGGTTTTTCATCTATTTTATTACCAAGGGGAAACATCAGAAAGAAACTATATAAAACTGGTGCATCCACTCAATTAAAATATGAACCTTTTATAATATCACAATTAACTAAAATAGAATTTACTGACAAAATATGAACAAGGTTTTCTCCTTCATGTTCACAAATTCCTTCAATGATAGTCCATCTAAATCCTAAAAGTTTATTATATGACTGATTAGGATTAAAGTTTATTTAAAGTTTAGATTTCTTAATATGAATAATATATGTTATAGTGACATTGTTCGCTCTAATGCTAAATGCTTCTGAATGCTTACTTTCATCAATTTGTTTTTGAATGTAATTATTAATCGTTTTGATGTCATAAGCCCCTGTATGAAATGTTATTTTAAATATATTACCATTATATTCATATACGAATTTATTATTTGATTTATCTCTATTTGACCCTAAATGATATATATATATATATATATATAT
>JABUQX010090385.1:7500-20217 GCA_015478945.1 Trachelipus rathkii | reverse complement strand
ACTATATATTGAATTGTCTTCTAGTAGATGCATGAATGGTAAGGACGAACAAAAATACGTTATGATGAAAAGAAAAAAAGGCTCAACAAATAGTCTGCAACATACATGTATGTGTGAAAATAATTCCCAATCATTCAGTAGAAAACCTGGTAAATATTTATCTTCCTAATACACGCTGAAATTAATCTTGATGAGAACATCTCACCCTTGTTACGCTCAACGTAATATAACATCCTATAAATTATCCGGAAACGACTCTAAACGTGACTTAACATGTAAGAATAGAAAGTGAAAACTAATTCGAGATTAGACTCATAATTATAGCATTCAAAATTATTTTGAAGATCTGAAAGAAAATTTTCTGATACGAATAAAGTTTCATACATAAGTTGCCAAGATATTCCAATGGCTATGCAAAAAGAAAGAAGATTAAAAAAAGAAAAAGAAACTGAACAAACCAAGACAAAACTTTTTACCAGGGCAGATGCTTTAATATCAGTCATACAGAATTATTTGAAATTGTTCATACCTTAATGATGGTGAGATATTGAGCGGACAAGCTACATTGTTGCGTTTTAAATGAAAGTTCTCCAAACACATAACAAAATAGGATAAAATTTAATAAAGTACCAAAAAATATATATGAAACGAAATCCAGACCAATCTTGTCTATGGCTTACACTAAACAAATTGCATTCATCAGTCCTTAGTTAGAATAGATGAAACACTCTTGGTGCGGCCAAATAATGTTCCGCCTAGACAAACCAGGAGAAGAAGAAAATGGTTCGTTAAATGACTCTAATTTATGCACCTTAACAAGTCAATGTATTTTCACCTAGCTAAAGCCAATGAGCAAAACTTATTATTCCAGTGGATCTTCTTTAGCCCTTTAACTAATCCCACAAGAGCATATGAAAACAGAAAGGTACTATGTGTATCCGCTTTGAACGTATTGCCCATAGTAAGATGTTGACAAATCTTGGTTCAAATACAACGCATATAGACCACTGGTGTTTATTATATCTAAGCTTCTACAGTCGTCAATTATCATAATATAATATATTTCTATAATTATTCTTTATCAATTTTGTCGAAAAGTTGACCTTGATTTGGAATCGATGTACTAATAAACAATATTGCCACTTGGTTCAATAAAGCAACACTCCAATAAGCATTACTCAGTTTTAAACTATTCCATAAACAATCGCCCAATCTTCATGGTCGGTAAAAAAGAGAAGAAGAAAAGGTATAAATATTAGGTAACCCCTTTCTAGGAGAAGTAGAGAGAGTCCAGGGATAGTCCGATATACAGGAGAAATATACTAGGTTTCATCTTATTATTGATATCAAAAATGAAAATATGCGAAAGAGAAAGTTACTACTCTACTCTTGTCCGAGAAATAAAAAAAAAGTTATTTACGAAATACGGGCGCTGGAGACACAGTTCTTTGTATCCACTTAGTCTAGATGCCAATTAAAAGGACTCAGAATCTGCATTCAGGAAGAGACTTAACTTCTCGTACTAAAATCATATTGAAGCTCTTCCTGGGAAGTGAAACTGGTTGACTAGTGTAGAGTAACTTATTACATTCATAATTTCACGATACCACTGATCTGCAAAAGTAAAATAAAAAAAAAAAAGAAGAAAATAGCCGTAGTGCCATCACCAAATATACCTGGAACCATATCTTCATATCCATGCAGACAATGCCTAGGGTCTCGTCGGAGTATGAAATCGGGAAACACTACAGGGATGGAACTCGTCGGAGATGATACTGTACAGGTTCGCCTTCGCATACTGGTTCCAAATGCCGACGATGACATCGAGGGCGAAAATTATACCGCCTATTCTACGTGATCAAGAGCCCGACTTGAACCTGACCTCTGCACGAATAAAATAACCACCAAAGCAAACAAAATTAACACACGATCACTTAGATGACGTGATATCTTATGCGGTCGTGCAGACCAAGGCATACCCCAACAGGAACACAACCAAAATTATAAACCTTATTTGCAAATGCAGTACACAAATTTTCCATCACACCCTGAACCAGGTAAGGACTAATTGGTCCCGACAACGACAGTTTACAGACCAATATGAGAAGTAGAGACCAAGACATTATATACTTATGGAGTCTCCCGAGTTTCATTCCATAAAGAGTATATGCCCTAAGAAATATATGCTTGACTTCACAAAGATTAAAAGTGAAATATTATTCTGAATCGCCTTTCACCAGTTTAATTCACCACAGATGTAGCAGAAATACATTGGGGTTATTCAAACGGGCTCTTCGTGAAGTACTTCTTCAATAAGTGTTTCTGAAAAAATAGGACAAATAAAATTAAAAAAGTAATATATATAAGGATAAGCCCTAAGAACAAGAACTTAAGAAATAATAAGAAAAATAAGAACAGCAGCCCACTATATTACTGGTAAGAACCCAAATAACTGCATATAAACCCGAAAAGGATTTGAATATGCAGGGAAAATATCAAAAGTATAATCTGGACCCCAACACAGCCCGCTGGTATCTCACCCAAGAACATTCAAGGCCCCAAGAATCTTGAAAAACTAAAATGTCAAATATTCTAGAAAAATCGGGAAACCACACCAAAAAAGTGAAAAACAAAAACCAGAAAAATTATGACTATAAATAAATTACGAAGATAAAAAATAATATACCTCTAAGAAAAGAGCAGCCAAACCCAAAAATAATTTTTTTTCTGTTGCGCCAGTTTGATATAATCATCATTATCCATCAAACCCACCCTCCTCCCCAAGACTCGAACTGAGGAAGAAACAAAACGCACGCAGAAAAAAAAACCGTAAAAGCGGCTGGCGGATGAGCATGCGACTGGAAACAGGAAAAAGCTCCCAGGAGGAGCCAAAGATGAATACAACCCCAACAAAACCCATATGCCCACGCAGTGCAAGTTCGAGGAGACACGAAAAGCTCCTCAGGTCTTCACCGCCCAGCTTAAGATATATCTTGCCGAGTGAGAGCAGAAATGCTAGACGCCATAGTGAAGAAAATCCATAACCAAAGAGCATTCAAATGGACGGACCCTCCACTGGTATATGGCATCTGCGCCACAGATGAGTACGGGGAATTTGAAGCCACTCCTAACCCAGGCCCACCCCTGGCCAACAAAACACATACACCTGCAATTCAAAGCCAAAACACCGACCATTCACTATTCCTATTTATTGCACACTTTCATTCTCCGTCTCTGCTAAAACTCAGATTTCTCTCCTTCAGGGAAATCCCTTGCTAGACCAATCCACTTTATTCCATCGAGTCTCCCCCTGCCGGATCGAAATACCCCAGCGGAACATGAGCTGCACCACCCAAAGCCAACACCACGAAGGGAGTAAATAATTACATGCGCAGCCAGACTAAACACGCAACAATATCAGCAAGTCTGCACCAATTTAATACACAATGGCGCAAAACGCATCTCCAACGTACGCCCATAATCCAAAATATAAGCCAAAATTCTCTACACCCTTCTACACACACTTTGCTTCCACACACCCACACACACTCACTAACTCAACAGATCACCTCCTCATTTATGATGCCATCTACTCCCCCTCTCACCCACCCTAACACACGCCAAAACCTAAGATCCCTGTCATCCTATCAACAAACATTGAGTACGCCCTGTGTTAGATCGAAAACCATACCTGCTTAATCCGAAGACCATAAGAATACTGCAGCTACCTAGAATACAATTAAAACAGGGTAACCAAAAAATGCTGATCACAATGATACAAGAACATAGACAACCTCAAGTACTATCACACTCAGAAGGAATGATAAACAATAAAGAATCACACAACAAAAATAAAACAGAATAGACAAATAGACCCCTATACAATAAAAATATAATAAATATAATATAGGTAAATAAAAAATAATAAAAATAAAAATAAAAAAATAGTATCACCAACTCACCTCAAATAATATACATAAGATAGCTCCAAGAAGAGATAAAACGATAACTCAAAACTATATAAAATGATAATACCGGTAGAGTAATTATAGATAACCAAACGTAAGACTCTTAATACAAAGAATTATTATTAAAATATAGAACGAGAGATAGTTATAAATAGATATAATATAAAGATAAATAAAGCAAGTATAGGGCTCACCAAAAAATATTATATTGTTGAAAGTTATGTAAAAGCAAACAATATAGCTAAAATATATGCTAAAAGACATCATAATAAAAGCAAATATATACTGATAAAGATAGAATATATATATATATATATATATATAAGATTAAATAAAAATAAATAGTTATATAGTATATAGTAATACAATAAACTAAGCTATAACGATAATAAATAATAAATACCTTGTATATTATATAAACATTTTTTCAAGAAGGGCAAAGTGGAAAAAAAGATACGCCGCGGAAAGAATCAAAAAAGACAAAACAGGGATAACAAACAGAGAGGACAAAAGAAGAAAAAGGGAGAAGCCATTAGTTTCAGAAGCCAAACCCCCACAAGAAAACCCAAAAAAAACAGAGTAGAAGTTGAAATTTTACAAAAGAGTGGAGAAGTCGAGTGAGGCCCACAAACCGAAGAAACGATTAAGACGGAAAAAAAAGTCGGAGAGGGCAAAAAATAAAAAAAACAAAAAAAAAAAAAAACAACACGTAAATTTTCAAAAGGGGTGGAGTCGGAGCTCGGAGAGTCGGGTGAAATTTAAAGAAGAGGTCAGCAAAGTCGGAGTCGCGACCGTCAAGAGCAGTACGCGTAAATATTTTGAAACACGACCCTCCACACCCTGAGGGTACTAGAGGAATCAGGAAAAAGGAAAGAAAAAATCACCAAAAGAAGTAAAAAGCTGAACTAAATACAAAATAACAGAAATGGAATGTGGAGAGACGCACCCAGAGTCTAAGCCAGAAGCAGAATTAAATAACTATAAATATGTAAAAATGAATTTGAAATGGAGTCAATGTTCATGGGTATGTTACGCACTACACCCCCTAATCTGGAGGCAAGAGTTTGTTCGAGTGTATGTTATGCACTACACCCCTTAATCTGGAGGCAAGCGAAAGATAGCATGATCGACACTACAGGCTATACAACGAACATATAAGGTATATATATATTAGACTAGTGATATATATATATAATATAATATATATATACATATATACTAATATTAGTATAATAACCAAGGTATTTACTTAGTCAAAAAATATATATAGTAATAGTATAAAATATACGAATAAATACCCAATATATACAAATATATAAGATACTATATATATACTATATATATGTTCTTTCCTTTTCAATGAATAATATCCCAGTATGTAAATGTATATAGGTATATATATATACTATACTATATATATAACTATATATTATATATATATATAATAATATATATATATATATAATATATATATATATATATATATATATATAGGATAATAGGTATAGTAAGATAATCCAAAATAAATATAAATAATAATATTATATGATATATATAATTATATTTATAAATACAGAATAATAATATGGAAATGTATATATAAAATAAATATATGTAATAAAGAAAAAAAGGAAAGTAACTAAATGTTAATGTATAGTAAAGATATAAAGAAATAGGTACCTATAGAAACGGTATGATATAGGTATAGGTAATAGTAGAGTTGACGAAAATGTCAATATATAACACTACCTGGTAAAACCAAAAAAAAAAAAATAATATGAATAAAACCAGGAAAGAAAGATAGATAGAAAAATAGTAGAACAATATAGTCCTAAGGAAAATGTATAAATGTATACTTAAGGAAGATAATATATAAACAAAATAAAGAATCTATAAGAATAGAAAATATTTTGAAGTCCCTCAAAAAATTATTATATAATTTGGCGAAAACAAAAGCAGAAAGATAATAATAATAATAAGTAAATATATAATATCACCTAAGATACCCATCCCACATAATAATAAATAGATAGAAAACTTATATAGATGGAAAAAATTAAAGACCCCAAATTAATAGATAATAATAATATAACACTACACTCCAATAATAATACATCCTCAACAACCAATAATAGTAGATAATAATCCACATAGATCGAAATGAATGAGTACATCCACACCAAAATAAATGGGATGAATAAAATAAGTGGAATAATGGCCCAATAATAATAATAGTATAACATTAAATAATCAATAATAATAATAATAATAAATGAAAATAATAATCCGAACAGTAAATCAAATAAATAAAGAATTAAATACTACCAAAAGTTATAAATAAGTCAATAAATAATAATACTAAGAAAAAATAAAAATAATAATAATAATTAATTGAAGTAATAATAAAGTAAGAAAATATTCGAAAGAAAGAATAAATGTTGTAATAATATAATCATTAATAATAAAATAATAAGGATAAATAAATAAATAATAAATAATAATATAAAGAGTCCTGCTGTATAATTAGCAGAAACACTCCTAAAAGGCTTGTCCATGAAGGTCCACAACGGAAAATTGAAGATACTGATACGGTCGTTCTAGAAATGACTTGAGAAGAAATGGATAGAAAACTGGCCTACTTGAACAATAGGAAGCCCTTCGCCCCCAGATGGTTTCAATATCAAATGTGAGTTTATCTAGTAAATGTAGGTTGCAATAAAAAAAACCCTAATCAGAACAGTCAACATTAAATCCCAAACGATACAGTCTATAACTGCCAAAGATAACAAGGTAAACGCCGAAGAACCCCCCCAAGTAAACTCCTAACAAGCAAACATACCGTATTTATTACCGGAGAATTGGGCTACGTAAAATAACAAACAAAAATAAATTTTAACGAAGCCGACATGACGAGTTTTTTTCTTCTTCCTTATTAGTGTAACTAAATAAAAATAGACAATAACCTTATGTACCGACCCCTTTAAAGTAATGTTGAAGGCCCGTGGAGCATCGAGGAGCCTACTATGAAAAGCCTATATTAAAAACTCTTTTAAGTGAAGAAAAAAAATTATGTATATATTAGAGATTCATTATTGGGAAAGACATTGTAACATATAAAATCCAGTTTATGCTAACCTGGGTAGTTTTAAAACTATAAAATAGGTTCAAAACATGTGAAATATATATAGATGATGCAAATAAAGAATATTCACTTCAACTAATATACATTCTCACAGACGCATCCATGATGCGGAATACCATACCAGCCATACAACACTGTTTCAGTACAATTATTTCTAATTTAAATAAATGAAGATTAGTGACACAAAAAAAAGATAAAACATCACTCGACTTAGACTTTCAGCCAGCTTATAAAGCTGACAGCCAAAATGAATAAAGGTCAAATAAAAAATTTCTAAATAAGTATTTGATTTTTTTCGTAGAACATAATGTAAATCTTGAATTTTTTCGTAGAACAAATTTGCAAAAAACGAAGTGTACGTAATGACCAGAAGCAGATTCAAACGTAAAAAACGAACAAAAAAAAACCCAAAAGCAGTGAGTAATAGGCATTGTTTCAACATCCTTAACTTCAATATAACCTTACTTCGTAAAGAAAAAAATTACCTTGTAAAATAAACTGCCCTGTGAAATTAACATCTCCATATATTCAGCATAATAAAGGCCTAAAATAAGAGAAGCAGATAAAGGAAATGATAAATCGATGAGAAGAAAATAAAAGTCCAGATAGACTAATAACACTAGTAAGTGCACAATAGATTATCAAAAACGCCAACGACGATCCTAATATGATGGGTGTTTGACTCTAGAACAAAACAAAAAAAAAGAATCTTCAACAGTGACGAAACGTGGAGCAGATCTTGGTGCAAAAATGCAGAGAAGGTTCAGAAAAGGGTAATCTGGATGAAGATGAATAAAATTTAAGGATACGCAGGTTTTGTCAAGCAAGTTTAGTAAAGAGTAAAGAGCCAAAAGAAATTGTAGAAAATCTAATGATAGATTCGTTCGTTAGAAAAATGGCATTAGCGTATTTTGGGCTCCTGAAAGGTTCTGAGCTATATTGGAGTAATAGAAAAATTTACAGAACGAGGAGATGGAAACAAACTATGTGAAAGAAATTTAGTATGACAGATGAGGCTACAACAGCAGAGAGTAAGTCCATTGGATAAGTAATGGACAATGTAAAAGAAAAAAATGGTTGAAATGAAACGGAAAATAAGTAAATGCTGTTAAGAGAAAGATGATAGAGGAAGGAGCAATGAAGAGGGTGAGTCTATTCTGGGCAGTGATGGGCCAAAAATAGACCTTGTTTAACATACGACGAGGTAGAAAAGAAAGGCTATTTCCCATAATCAATTGGATGTAATGAGAGATTGAGAAATTGAGTAGCTATCTGCACTATACGGAATGCCAATGAGAGGACCATGCATAGTTTAGGCAACACCAAAAAAACCAACAAAGTAATATTAGAAAAGGCAACGGTGAAAGTGACAAACTAATTAAACAATATTGAGAGAGACAGATAGCCTAAAGAACAGCCATGAAAGAACGACTACAAAAAGTATCAACGAATTCAAGAGTACAAAAACGATTCAAAAATGACAATCAAACACACTAGAGCAATGAAGAAACCAAACTCAACGCCCGATGTGAAGCAATAAACCAATTGTAGAATTCCAGCTGAAGAATTTGAGGGAAAGTGTGTATTACAATTTGACAAGGCGAACCGATAAATCAAAACGAAATGCAGCATGTAAGACAATGACCAGCAAAAGTCATAGGTCAGCCAGCGCCATAGCACCAGACCTGAATGTGGGAGAAACCCACAATGCGAGCACACGAAGCTACGTAATAAATAAAAGGGAAACTATCAAGGTTCACATAAAACAAAGAGATTTAACGGGAGACCCAAACTGAACCAGACCCCAACAACCAAAAAAATGATACCCAAATAGAAGTAAACAAATGGAGCAATTAAAAAAACAGCCGAATAAGAAAGCGAACAGTAGAGGCCACAAGAACCAATAAGACACAAGAGAAGGTAAAAAAAATTGACGAGAACATGCCACAATCTGCAAGCCACACATAATAAATGCCTAAGTAAAAAGCAGAGCACACCCAATAGATCGAAAAAAAGATATAGACGTAAAGAAGCTCTGAGCTATAGCACGGTAAGGCAAACCAGTAAGAAAAGAGAATAATTGCCAGTATTAACATCAAAATAAAAAAAAGTGAGAACAGTTAAGTGAGCATGAATAAGTGAATTATTGACTTTAAGTTAATTAAATAAAGGATAAAAAGAACGCAAATAGAGGAATGAGGAAGATTAGTCTGGCTAAAATTACGGAGGAATTGAGAGAGCGGATGAATTTTTACAGACGGCAAAGATTGAAAGGAAAATTCCGATAATTGGGTGCGACCAATGAATGTATGACAAAAAGAAAACAAGATAAAAGAAAGAGGTCAAAAGAAGATATCTATGAAGTATGGGACAAACACCAAAAAGATAAAAACAAGCAAGAAAGTACGTAGAAAAGAAAGGAACTATGTAACGCAAGGTGTATAAGGTGGCAAACGACACCGCGGTCTCCTCAAAAACAGCAAAAAAATTGCAAGAGAAAAAGAAGAAATCTACAATAACACAAAAACGGCACCCACGCGTTGGGTGACGTTATTGAAATCTATGCTTTAAGTATTATAAAAAGAAGGATGGTTGGACATGTGACTCCAATTGATCTAAAAACGGGCATACTTTCAAGGTGATAGGGATTAATAGAAAGGTGGTTTGTGATAACCTTCAAAAGAAGCCGAAAGAGGAGAATACATTCTTAGGAAGTTAACATAAAAACTGTATATGGCTAACAGGCATGCCTGCAAGGGCAGGGTGTGATTAACAAAAAACCAACAAAAACAAAAAAAAAACCAAAACAGAAGTGGTAGCTGTTGATGTGAGGGATTTGGAGAGAGAGGGGTGTATAACAAAGTTAGACCTTCCAACCAAAGACCAAAAAGGCGTATTTTTGATGGAAGAAGAGAGCTAAAGGACGGCATATTCGATAGGCGCATTCATGTGTACCAGAAACAACGTGGACGATTTAAAATGTGTTGGGTCTGAAATTGCTTTCATCGGAGACTCGTTACTTCCAAACCCACGACATCCGAACACAAGAGGAACCTTTAGCACTAAAGATCCGCCCACACCAGGAACAAGCGCGTCCAACTCATTTAGAGTGAGATAACGACCAATCACATGAAGACTGACAAACTGAGTGCCTAGGGCTGGACAACGATAAAAACTCATACATAGGCTAAGTATAAGCTGATGCCGAGCCAAATGAACCGACGTAATCTTATGCGCTGATAGAGAGATGGAAATAAAGAGAAAACCAAACCTCAGTATAAGATCAAAATGATAGGCTACAGATAACTTAAGTCCAACCTGCTGGTCACACAAACTACGATCTATATGTCTGACCAGGTGAACGTGATTAGACCAGTACAGTATTTAAAGGTGGGCAAGGTTAAAGGGATGAGAAAGTTGATAGCGTGTAATAAAAAGAGAATTTGTGAAGTTCAGGAGTGAATTCGTTGAATTAGTTTTGAAGAAAAAGTTGAAGTTGAGAGTTCTCATACGGACGCTTCCTTTGGTATGAAAGGTAGTGTAAATTCTCAGATTGGATTTATTGTGGCTTTGAGAGATGAAAATGGGAATAGGTGTCCCATAGTGTGGCACAGTAAAAAGATGTATGCGAGGATGGCCAGAGTCAACATATGAGGCGAAAGGCATATGCTTTTGTCTGAGGGGGCAGCAAGCGGAGATACATGTCGTGAATGCTTTTTGCATGAGATACTAGGGGCGGGAAAGGTTGAAACAGTGGGGTCGTATACGGAACAGCAGAGCTCCTTTAAAGAATACTACTTTGATTCTGCGACCTCCTGCTTCTGAGTAAAAGCTTGAAAACTGGATATTGCATGGATAAAAATTGAAGATGGAAGAACAGGGGACTATAACGGAAAGTTGAACATGGTGGTGAACTCTAAGGTTTTTTACGAAAACAGAGCCACCGATGTTGAGAGGGAATACAAGAGGTATGTGGAAGGGAAAAGGGGGGGAGAGAGAGAAAGATATATGCAATGAAAGTTTTTCTTCCTTCTTTCAACTTTGCATGTTGCATGCTAACAAATTATGCATGAAGAATAACAGACACCGGGATGAAGGAAGGCTAACAACGACTGCAAGTTTACAGATGAGTACTTGTTTACCTTTTCCTTTTCATTTCTTTGTTATTAACTTTGGTTTTTCTTCATTATAAAGTAAAGGGTAAGGAGAATAAGCGGTGTAAAAACTAGTCAGGTGGGCGATATACAGGAAGCCAAACTGGCGAAATATTGGTGGACTGGGTCAATAAGGCCCGGTAGGCTTTAACTGATATTGCAAACGTGGGGCAAGGTATAGCCCCATTTGGAAAGAGCGACACCCTTTTCTAGATTTGTAAATAATAATATAATAAGATACATATATAATAATATATAGTTATAAAATTACTAAAACATACAAGAACTTATTTTTCCTCCAGGGAATTATTTACAATTCAACTGGAGTGGACTAATAAAAGGTGGGTGTGTGTGATCTTATATTATAACATATTATAATATATATATTATATATATATATTATATTATTAGTTATATATATATATATACTACTTATATATATATATATACTATATATATATATAATATATATATTATATATTATATATATATTATCTATCGTATATATATTTTGAAAATACGGTAATAAATTGTAATCTAAAATAAGATAATTCTTAAAATAAATAAATTTCCAAACTTAGAGTTAGTGGCTCCAAGCACTTGATTTGGAAATATTTTTACAAATTGAAAAAGGTTAATAAACAGCTTTTTGTGCTCTACACGCTTCAGCGCGGTATTTTTAATCTTCTAGAGGAGGAAAGACTGTAACAACTTTCACCATGCGAGAGAGAGAGAGAGGGAGAGAGAGCAATGTTTCATAACGTATGCGATGAAGAGATTGGAAATGAATAAAGGAAACTCAGGTACGGAGATACAGTTTCATGTTTAACAAAGGTGCTATCATCATGAATACACAATCACTGGATGATGATTATGAGAGAAAAATAAATAAGAGACATCAATGATCAACGCGCTAAAGGTATTCATTATTTGATAATAGAAATGATATGGTATCGACTATCGCAGCCTTACCCTTGTTCGTGATGTGGATATATAGGCTATTAGTAATGGTAATAATTAGTGTTGTTATACTAATAGTGTTAGTCAGGGTAAATTTGCTGAAAATATCAACTTCAATGAAAGTAGAAATAACAATTCAAATATATGCTGATGATTCAAATTTTATTTCTTTAACTACTTACATTTGGACAGCCTCTACCAATAATACTCTCTTTTTTAAGCGTAACCGGCCACTGGTTGACAAATGAGTTCAAACAAGGAATGGCAGTATTGTGTATATTCCTTTTGAGGGTTCTCTCAGGGTTGCACAAATTAGTGAAGAATTAAATAATGTTCTGGAAAACTATGAATAACGTTCTAGAAAACTATAAACTAACAAATGGTAAGATCTTTCAACTATTGGGAAATCCTAGAAAAAAATATTGTAGCTTGTCAATAATTGTGGTTTAGAGTCATTGTCTTGCCTCATACATACACTGTAACTTGCACTGTA
>JABUQX010090385.1:0-5000 GCA_015478945.1 Trachelipus rathkii | reverse complement strand
CCTAATTTTTGGCAACCTTGGGGCGTAGCCCTATTTTTTGATGTCTTTACCTTTTTTGTCCTTGACCTTCTTCTCCAACGCTTGACAGATACCATGGGTCAAATTTTGCCAAGGTAATTTTTTGTCCTTCCTTTAGGGACTTGTAACCAATTTTTGATGTCTTACTTGTTTGACCATGAGTATTTCGGGGCCTTGTGCCATATAAACCATGGGTCAATTTTGGCCGCACGGCCAAATTTTTTTTTGCCCCTCATGGCCCACCGTCAATATTTCGTTTCTAACTTGAAGCATGTAATGGATCTTCCTAATTGAAACACCTACACTACACACACACACACACACACACACACACAACATTACACCTAATACATACATTCACTATGACAAACTTAACTCCCATGATACTTGCACTTACTTTACACTTTACACACGTACAAACCACGACCAACATTTGTGCTTTCATGGGGTCAATTTGACCACCTAATTTTCGGCAAACCCTAATTTTTCGGACCACCCTTTTGGTCTTCCAGGGTGCAATTTTGGAACCCAATTTTTTCCGGTCAACGCTTTTGTATTCTACGGTAGCAATTTTGATGCTCAGCTTTGACCTCAACTTTGATGCCCACTTTGATGCATCAACTTTAATGCCGCAGCTTTGACTGCTCTCGGGTTTGATGGCTCAACTTTGATGGCTCACTGTTTATGGCTCATACTTTGATGGTGTCCAATCTTTGATGGTACCCTATATTGTTGGTTTCAGCTTTGATGACTCAGATTTAATGATGGTTCAACTTTGATGGTTCCCAATCACGTAAAGGAGTATCTAGTGAATGTTCTATTAGTGTTATATGAGTATTAGATGAGTGCCAGGAGAGTGCCAGGTGAGTGCCAAGTGCAGTGCAATGAGTGCAATGAGTGTCAAGTGAGTGCCATGAGTGGCCCAGTGAGTGCCAATATTGCCAAGTAGTCGCCGCATAGTGTCAAACTGAGTGCCTATTTTTTCAAGCTTTTCTAGCCTCCCCTGAACTCCGAAATGCCCCTAATATGGGTGTCTACCCTAGGTAATAAGGTAATGAGGAATCGATTGGTGTATATTTACAATCTGCTAGAATCGCTTCCTACGTGAGTTAAGTATTTTTCATAACACTTATAAGCCTTACAGCTCGCCCATAGACACTACAACTAGCCCAATTATACACTTACACTCAACGCACAGGACACTTACACTTATCACTCACACACGTGAGCTCAATTTTGTTGGCTCATCTTTGATGATCATCTTTGATGAAGTCCCCCCCATATTTGATGATTCCATCTTTGGATGAAGTCATTTTGTCCGGTTCACGTTTGAATGATATATCTTTGATGACTCATTTTTTGTCTACCTCTAGATCATAAGGCTGATCACCAGGGCGCAGCATGATCCACCGCGCGATGGGGGCACGACCCCGACCCGCAGGTGCGTCCACGCGTCCCGCCGCCGCGTGCGCCGCCAGTAGCCTATATCCCGCGTCCGCCCGCCGCGTGCACCCGCAGGGGAATATTTCGCGTACACGCCGCACGGGCGCCCGAGGCCAATATTCCCCGGCGCGAATGAAAAATATATATCTATACTAACGAGCATTCATTTTATTTCATACTAACATTTTTATTAAAAATTTTTTTGCGAACCTAAACTGTAACTCATTACTGACATCTTTTAATAATTTTACTTAATACTTTTTAATTTTAATAAATTTTTAAAAATTTTATGTAAGAAGAAAAAACCAGATTGTGTCTGATTATAAACATTTTATTTTACTACAATGTACAAAAATTTTATTAAAATAAACATTATTATACACATCCTAAAGCAGTAAGTCAGTAATCAATAGAGGTGTTTACCTAACACTAAGGGATTAGTATGCTTTTTGTTTTACTGCTTTAATACTGCTTTAACTCTGTTTTACCTGTTTAACTCATATGTTTTACTGCTTTAACTCACATATTTATTAAAAATTAATACCTTAAAGCAGTAAATAGTAAATCAATAGAGGGTGTTAATAGCACAAGGGGGTTAGTTTGCTTTTGTTTTACTGCTTTACTGCTTTAAAACTCATGTTTTACTGCTTTAACTCATATGTTTTACTGCTTTAACTCACATATTTATTAAAATTACATACTTAAAGGCATGTAAATACAGTAATATCAATAGAGGTGGTTTAATAGACAAGGGTTAGTCAATGCTTTTGTTTTAACTGCTTTACTGCTTTAACTCATGTTTTTATTATTATCTGTTTAAACTCATGTTTTACTGCTTTAACTCAATATTTATTTTACTGCTTTAAACTCATGTTTTACGCTTTAACTCATATGTTTTAACTCTAATTTAATCTCATATATTTTATTAACATTGACATACTTAAAGCAGTAATCATAATCAATAGGAGGTGGTGGACTAACACCAAGGAGGGATTAGTATGCTTTTAACTCATAGCTTTACTGCTTTAACTCATGTTTACTGCTTTAACTCATGTTTTTACTGCTCTTAAACTCATATGTTTTACTCCCAGAACTGGGTCCATGTTTTACTGCTTTAAAATCAATATGTTTATTAACATATGTTTTTTTTATTTTTTTAATACTTGTATTTATTTTAATTTATTATTTTTTTATTGTTTATTTTTATTATTATTTTTATTATTTTTATTTTATTTTTATTTTTAATTATTATACTTAGTGTTATTACTTCATGCCTATTGTATTATTATTTTAACACGACATACCAACATGCAACACACACACTACACACACCACACACACACACAGCACACACACACACATTATCTAGAACACACATTCACTATGATACTTATAACAACATTCACTATGAACACTTACATTTACGCATATCCACTTACATTTACCTTATACACACGCGGTCACACACATCACCACGCACACACACACACAACACACTTAATACACCATTCTACTCATGAACAACTTATACCCACATTCCACTATGACACTTAACATTTAACCATAGACACTTATATTTACACTTATACATATTAATCAACACACAAACACACACACACACTTTACATTATACACTTACAAAACACAACACAAGATTTACTTACACTCACACACACAGATTTACTTACACACGCAGATTTACTTACACTCACACAGATTTACTTACACTCACACACAGATTTACTTACACTCACACAGATTTACTTACACTCACACACAGATTTACTTACACACACACACCAGCACCCACACACACACACACGCACATCACTTAAATATACACGTATAATTTATTAAAACATTTTATGTTTTAATTAAACACGTACATTTATATAACTCATTCAAATATAACTAAAATTATTTCAAAGTTTCTTAAAACTTCTATAATAAATCAATCATTATCTTTGAACAAAGAATTTATTATTAACTGTTAATACTTTTTGTTTATAAATTTTATAACTACCAAGTTTTAAAATAACTTTTACTAAAATTTTATGAAATTTTTTATTAAAAACTAATATTTTAACGTACCTTAAAGCAATAAAATCAGTAAATCAGTAAGGTCACCCCCTAGCATCCCTACACCAAGCTATGCCACGTTTTTGTTCTATTGACTTATCTGTTTTCACATCATCTTTAGCCATGTAATAAGTATAAAAATAACAAAATAAGTTCTTCTCTGCTAACAATAACATGTATTTTATTAATCTTTCTAAGTTCTTTATTTAAAAATACAATTATTCACTTACATTTATATTATGCACTCGATGTTATTTCAATTTAAGTTTTTTAAATTTATATCGGGTTTTCTTTATTATTCTTATTATTATTATCTATTGTTACATTGAAATCCTCACGAGAAACACAACACACGCGCACTCTTAGACAGATACGAAACTGAACTCTCTCTTGTAAAATGTGTTGAATAACTACTTTAGGCTAAATTTCGGATAATCCTTTTGTAGCCGGGGCGATTTAGGCTAATTCCAGGTCAAAATACATTTCAAACTGACCTTTTTCTGTAAAATGTGGTGCGGCAATAACTACGTTAGGCCTAATTTAGGCCTAAATTTAGGATAAGCCTTTTTGTTAATCCGCATGCTGTTTAAGCTAATACAGGTCAAAGGTATTCAGTATAAAGAATCATTGTTATTATTTTTTATAAATATATTTCAAATGTGCGAGTCGGTAAGATCCTTAAGCAGGTAAGAAGGAAATGTTTACATTTCTTGTGAGTGGACGGAAGTAATCCTTATCTCTATATGAACTCGTATGTGATTGGTCGAGATTATTTTATCGTCTTTTGAAAGATTAACTTTGTTCTTTAACTTGTATTGAGCAGGTGTGTTTTATTATCTTTTAGACCCAACTCATTTTAAAATCATAAGTCATTTTAGCTGTTAAGCGGTGCACAAGTTATCTGATTTGTATTAAAGTGTTTTATTTTTTACTAAGTGTATTTCAATTTATAATAAATTTACATTGAAGGAATAATTTTAATTTCTAGAATAGATAATAATTTATTCACTAGATTATTAGTAGGATCACGTGAAGCAGCAAGAGCGCCCGCAAGCGCGAACCGGTGCGGAACCGACGCATGAACCCGCGGGCGTAATTTTACTACGCGGTCGCGAAAATATTTTCTTTGTGATACGCCGTTGTAAACTTTCTTACAGGGGTCATTTTTGTTATTTTTCAAATACACCGTTCCTATATTATGAACGTTCCATTTTTATTTCTTACTTGAACATTTTTAATTTTATTTATAGAAAAATACATTTCACTGGTAAAGTTTCTTTGAAAAACATTTAGTTTTGAAAAGAACATTTTTGTTTTTGTAGAAAAAAGTTTGTTTTATTTATCCTAAATTTATATTCCCTGAGGGAAATAGAACAAATACTCCGGCTGTGACGTAGGCCATGTTCCTCTTTGTGGTATGCCTTTAAGATCTTATTACTTTAAGGAATGTAAAACAAGTT
>JABUQX010090384.1:22500-44941 GCA_015478945.1 Trachelipus rathkii | reverse complement strand
TGGTACCTATGTTTATATAACCATCAACACTCCTGTAACACTTCTAAAAACCTTGAATCTAATAACTTAGATATTTTAACTAGAAATTTGTTCCTACTACTACTACTACTACTACTACTACTACTACTACTATCTTGTATTTCTACTACTGCTTCCCTAAAGGGGCAAATTTTCAAATTCTTTTTGAAAATGTTAATACTTGTCGCAAAACTGTTAACAAATCATTCAAATGCTTAGGTATTCTTTTTTGGGAATTTCCACACGCCACACTGAGTGGTTGGGTTCTTCTCTCAATGATACTAGTGAAGGTGAAACCAAACTATTCATTTTTCTCAATAATCTGAAACAAGGTGATTAGGGAAGCTTACACATATCCTGGATCTTCCAAACCAATACTTGAACACATTTTTGTGCCTTACCACTATTCGTCTCTTTAAATATTATTTTTCCTCTTATTGGTAACTCTGACCATAATCTTTGGGCAGTTAATTATAAATATTTTTCCGGCATCACTATTTATCACTAAATGTGTTTTCTGATACTTTAATTAGATCATTTTCGAATAATTATCTTGTCTTCCTGTTACTGCTTCCATAATGTAACTACTGCTGAAAAAGTAGGAGCCATAATCACTGATGGCATGAGCATATTTATTCCTTCTTCGACAATCTTTCTACCCCTAAAATAGATGGTTCAATAACACATGTTCTTGTGCCGTTTAGACTAGAGACTGCTTATCAGGAACGAAAACATTCTCATTTGTCCATCTTAGAATCACTGCAGCTGTATTATTTGCTGAGCTAAGAGTACTCTCACTAAAGGAAGTGCACTTACCCCCTTGGTTCTTCTACTGATAAATAGTTCAGGCCTCTTAACAAATATATCAACTGTAAATCAGCATTTCCCCTTTTATTCGCTCTAAGGAAATTTGTTATAACTTACACTCCTAAAAAGGCCAAGTAATCTCTCAGGCCTACTATTTTTTTTTATCTAATTCCACCACGGAAGAGTATTTGGCACTCTGCTCCTGCTTCTCTTTTAAGATTGTCTCTGCGTCTTTTCAAGTATTGCCTTATTTTAGGAGGGTAACTACTCTGTGTAATTGCTACTTAGGATCTGGATGAAGGATTGAATCCTAGATCTTTGCCTTGGGACTGTGAATGTGAGGAGTGTATTTCTCCCTTTATTTTGAGAAAATGTGCTCTTGAACTGGCATATGTTCTCGCTAAACTCTATACTTTCCGCCTTAATAACTCTTATCCTCAGTGTTGGAAGTGCTTTTATATCCCAACTGAATCCAAAAAAGGATAGCCACTTTGAACCTTCTATTACTATTATAGCTCACACCTGTATTATCTAAAAATTTTGATAGTATCCTATCTTATCTATTAGTATTATTATTAGTAGTAGTAGTATTAGTATTATCTAGAATCACATCCCTTCATATCTTAAGTATGGCTTTTGCAACTTTCGTATCTTACCCATTCATGGTCTTATGTCCTAGGGGATTTTGGGAGTCATATGTCGTGGCGTTTGACGTGCTCTATATCCAAGGCTTTTGATAGCATATAGCCTGTGTTGTTGCTCTCTAACTTTCCTTCCTTTCGATATAGGTGGTTTTAATAATTTAAAAATGTAATTTTATTTATTTTGCTTTTCCAGTGATATCTATATTTTTTTTTAGTGAAGATTAATAAAAAATGTTTTTCAAGTTTCTAGAATTAATTAGCAATAAATGCCAATTAACTGCTTTAATAGAAATAATTACCGCTTATTATATGCAGATGATTTGGTTTTGTGTGGTGAATCCGAAGAGAACTTGAGAGGATTGTTAGAGGGGTTTGGCAGGGTGTGTAAAAGGATTGGGTTTGAAAGTAAATGCAGATAAGAGTAAGGTTATGGTAGTGAGTGAGGAGTGTCCGCGGTGTGAAGTTATGTTGGATAGTGAGCAGCTGGAACAAGTATCCGAGTTTAAATAACTAGGATATATATGTTAGATAAAAAGAGAACGGATGATGCAGAATGTAGTAGGAAAGTTGTGAATGGTAGGAAGGTGGTTGATGCAATTAAATCCTTGGTGGATTTGAAGAGACTAAGTCTTGAGTTTTAATTCATGCTCCCAGGTAGATAAAACTCCAACTATTACGCGGAGGATTGAACCAGCGTCCTCTCATATGAGAGTCGGCGAGTCAACCTCATGCGCCACGAGGCGTTTATTTATATATATTGAATGTCATATTTTCAGTACTTTTCAAGTTATTGGTCAAAAACTAAAAGATATAAATACTTTAGAATAACCTTAAATTCTTGCTGCACTGTAAATTCGTATTTATTTTTTCAAGTCAATTTATTATTGTGAAAATGTAAAAGTAAATTTTCAAAATTCTCTAAAGTTCCAAAACCTTCAATAAAAAACATAAATTGTTAAAATTGAGTTTTGAAAAGGTCAATATGGCAAATGTGAATCTGACAGAACATTCACAAATTCTCTGAAATGCTTTGCTGTCAGATGCACAACACTTTCTCATTTGAAAAATACTTTTCTTTCCTGTTACTTTTAATTTGTTACTATTTTATAAGATCTATAAAAAAAAGGTAAATGTCTCCTATTGACCAAAAAAGATCACAAGGGAGTCACTACCCAGTTTGGAACCACTGTTCTCAAGAAAACTCAATTAAAAATAGATAGCATAAAGAAAAAATTAACATTTAAGTTTGATTATTTATTATTATTTCTTTTTGTTTTGTTTTTTCATAGGAAACTATACAAGAAGCCGAACAAAAACATGAATCCTTGGATATTACAAAAGAGGAGTTACCATTTGAAGAATTTACTTTGGAAGACCCAGTTGTGAAGGAAGAAGAGGTAAAACTTTAAAAGGTTTATTGTTAATTTAATTTCAGTAGATTAATCAGGGGTGTAGATTCGTAAGTTGGAGTCAAAACTATATAAGGAACAGACTGGAGTCTGTATTCTTTCAGAAAAAATATCAGACTCCCAATCAAAAGTTAAATCTAAATTTTGTATTCAAATTATGTCTAATTAAAGTTCTAGAATCTAAAGGATTTGATTAAAAAAAATACACTCTATTGAAATACCATGTAGCTATATGATTGAAATAACTTTTAAAAGACTGAAGAAGTTACTAAACAAAAATAATCCTATTTGTGAATTGTGTGTATATTTTTATTAGTAGGTGTTGTTGGTTCTTTAATGTCTAGGTGTTTGGTTCAAATGATCATGGATGTGGGTTTGTAAGGGGTTGATCTATTAACTACAATAATGACCATGACCTAATGTTAATTTCCAATCTGTTGAAATCGATTTGTAACGGTCTCTAATGTTAAACCGCCAATTGAGCTGGAGTCATACCGGTGGTAGCGATTTTGCTACATCAAAGAATTAGGGATTCAACTTAAAAGAAAATATTTTTTACTTTTATTTTCAATGCTTGCAACTTTAAGTAAATGTAGGGAAAAAAATATGACAAAGTTAATATATAGTTATAAAAAAAATTTATTTTAAATAAAACTTTTAACTTGGTAAGTATATGGCAAAAAAAAAAATCTACCTTCCCCCAAGCTGCAGCTTTAGCCACTAATAAAAAGGAAAAAAAAATCCATATATAAAAGAATGTTCTTATTTCCCGTTTCTCTCTTGTGACAAAATATAGAAAAATGAAGTTAGGTAACAATGAGTTTCTTTGCTTCTTTTTAAAGTATGCTCTGAAGCTGTTACCATTCGAAGTTGCCCATTTCCACCTCAAGGAAATCACTTCGTAGACGTAACCCAAATCCTAATTCAGGATCACCATTCGTTCCAAGTATTAAAATAAAAAACTGGAAAAAATTTATTGTATAAATATAAAATTTGCTTACTCATAATTCTGGAAATATCCCTCTTTTTTCTTACCCCATTATCACACTCATCTAATGTAGCAATTCCACCTCTCCTGGTCACTTCTTGCCTGGTTAATCTCCATTTTTTTTTATTTTTGTCTTCCTCCTTAAACTTATATCTCTCTTAAGATGTTATTTCAATTCATAAAAATTCTCTAAAATAGTTATTTTTTAAAACATTTTATCTCCTGAAATTTAAAATAAATTGAAGCACAGAAAAAAATAAAAAATAAAAAAAAATTCTTCCTATCAAACAAACTCAAACCTTATACAATAAATTAACGCTCACCAGCCAATCTTTCCTTACATATATATTCCAGTTAGTCGAAGAAAAAACTCCCGAAGTCCCACTTTTAAGATTATTTACTGTAGTAAATATAATATGAATAATTATAAGAAAAATATATTTACAAAAGATAAGAGTGATCTAGTTAAGGAAAAGTACTCCAGGACCCGTTAAAACATTACCCTTCACAAAGTCCCCTGGTACCAGACTGCTCTGCAACCGGACAATACTCCAAAACCCGCCTCTCTTTCCTCTCCCCTTTTACTATCTGGCTTAAAAAATCTAAATCTTATGTTAACTTAGATTAACAAAACACATGTAAAGGAACTCATACAATCTGTTTTTTAATGAGTTGAAAATATATACATATAATAAAAAAATAAGAAAAGAAAAGAAGGATAGTCAGCATTGACCATAGAATCATGCTCAAGGGTCATCTCATTCACTTCATGCTTCCAAACTTCAAAGCCAGGCTGAAGCATGCTGAGCCAATCCCACATAGAACCTAAGAGACAAAGACAAAAACAATCAATATATATATATATATATATATATATATATATGGTATATATATATATATATATATATATATATATATATATATACTTTTATATATATACATACATTCTGCAATCCTGGCTTTGTGTCGGATGGAGGGAGGACGAATGAGAGAAGAGATAGAAAGTCGAAATGAGAGGAGGTGAAGGGAAGTTAAAAAACAAAAAACATACAAAAGTCAAAAATGAAAAAAAAAATTCAGAAATAAATACTCAATTATCTATACAGAAAAATGACAAATGCTTTGCACGTGGGAAACACATTATATATATATATATATATATATATATATATATATACTCTTTCTTATATATATATATATATATATATATATACCTTATATATATACTATATATATATATATTCTTTCTCTTTCTTCCACCTTCCTCTCACCTTTATCTTGATTGGGGGTAGGGTGCTGTACAAGCATCGGAAAAGAAAGCAGTAGAGGAGAACATGACAAACGTCGAAAAGAAAGCCCAGCCTTACCGCCCCTCTGTACCATTAGTTAGTGGGAGCTCGTCACGGGCAGAAAATCCACCCTAGAGCATCATGGGACCGCAGTGGACCCTCTCACTAGTAAATCGTCAATGTAGGGTTTTCATAATCCCTGACCCAGGTGGGCCCACAACCATGCCCCCATACAAAACCCCGCCATTTCTCTCCTATCATGCACCTTTCGCCTGCCAAACTCACATTTCTCTCCTTCAGACATTCGTTCACCGACTCAATCCACTTTCTCTTCGGTCTCCCAGCCGGTCGGTTCCCAACACACTCGCCACTATACATCCGCTTAACCAACCGACTATCATTATCCCTTTCCACATGACCAAACCCACTCAACATACTTCATTTATTCTCTCATTTACCCACTTCTTCACACCACATCTTCTCTAATAAGTTCATTCCTCATTTATTAATTCTGCTTTTCACACTTCCCTAAGGTGTCCATCTGAACACATTGAACTTTAGATCTATGCTTCTTATTCCAGACCATAAGTCTCACTACAATACAATAACATGGGTAACAACATACCCTCGTAAGGCCAGACTCTAGCACACTCAAGACTTGGTCCTTACGCATTCACCAACGATTTAATTGCACCAGCAACCTTCCTGCCATTCACAACTTTCCTACTACACTCTGCATCATCCGTTCCCTTCTCATCCAACATATACCCTAAATATTTAAACACAGACACTTGCTCCAGCTGCTCACCATCTAACATACCTACACACTGAGGACTGTCTTCACTACAACCATAACCTTACTCTTATCTACGTTTACTTTCAAACCCCTCACTTTTTTATACCCTGCCAAATCTCTACCAATCTCTCAAACTCTCTTCAGATTCGCCACACAAAACAAATCATCCACCTTATATTAGGTAGGGCACCCTCACTCATCTCCATTCTCCATCATTCTAACACCATTTCCTGCCATCCCCACCTCGAATTCTTTCATAATCCCATCCATATACAAATTAAATAACCAGGAGACATAACACAACCCTGTACTCCGCTATTAATCCTAAACCAATCACCATTGACACCATTTATTCTTACACGCTTCACTATCGTCTATATACTTTTTGATTCCATTCAGAAGCCTACCACCAACACCGCATACATCGCTAACACCTGCCATAACTTCCCTATTAACTCTATCATACGCCTGTTACAATCCATAAAATCTAATACAATTTATTCTTCTTCTTTTCCCTCATTTTCTCAATCATTTTTTGTTTCTTATATATATATACCGTGTATATATATATATATATATATATATATATATACTTTATATATATATACCTGCTCTTATATATATATATACTGCTCTTATATATATATATATATATATACCTGCCCTATACTGCTGCTGCTGTATATATATATGGAGTTTAAATATTTGGGATATATGATGGATGATAAAGAGAACGGATGATGCAAGTGTAGTAGAAAGAAGTTAATGGCAGGAAGATTGTGAATGGCAGAAAGATGGCTGGTGAGGTGGATGTAAAAGGACTAAGTCTTGAGTGCGCTAGGGTCTTAAATGAGGGTATGTTGTTAATGTATAGTAGTGAGACTATGGTCTGGAATAAGAAGTATAGATCTAAAGTACATTGTGTTCAGATGGATAATCTTAGGGGCGTGTTAGGTGTGAGAAGGAGTGATAAAATGAGGAATGAATGCATTAGAGAGAGTTGTGTGGTGTGTGAGAAGAAAGAGATAAATGAGAGAATAAATGAGAATTTAACGTTGAGATGGTTTTGGTCATGTCTGGAAAGGATGAATGATAGTTAGTTAGATAAGCGTATGCATTGTGGTTATCCAGTGTTATAGGCGCGCCCAGCTCTGGAATTGAGTCAGTAAAGGAATATCTGGAGGAGAGAGGAAATGTGGATTTGGCAGAGGCGAGAAAGAAAGGTGCATAATAGGAGGTGAATTGTGGGGTTTTTATTGAGGAGGGGGGTATGGTTCGAGCCCACACAGGCGGGATGAATCCCACAGTGACAAGATGCCATAATGGTCCGTCGCTGTCCCGTGAAGCTCTGGGGTGGGGATTTTCTGACTGCGACTGAGTTCTCACTAAAAGAGTATGGAGGAGACGGTAGGTTGGGCTTTCTTTTTTCGACTTGTGTCATATTCTTCTACTACTTTTCTGTTTCCATGTCACGCATCTTGCCCCGGTTTTTGGAAGAAGAGGTGGATAATGATGCATATATATATATATAATAATATATATATACATATATATATCCTTTATATATATATCAACCTTATATATAGGGGTGCTATCACCTTTCTCACTCCATATATACTTATATATTTACATAACTATATATAATATTATATATATATACATATATATATATATATATATATATATATATATATACTATATATATATATATATATAATCTCTTGTATAATATATATATATATATATATATATATATATATATATATATATATATATATGCCTGCTATATCAATACATATATATATACATATATATATATATACTCTATATATATATATCTACTGTACATATATTGAGGCCTATCCAGTTTCTTTTATAAGTAAACCAATTGCAAGTAAAATTAGAATGAAATGCAAATGTAAACTGAGTTGGAGAGATAGGAAGAATATCCCCGTTTTTTTTAATATTCTTTTTTTTTATTCTTCTTCATCAGCAACATCCATCTCCCTGAAAGGACAATAAAAGAAAATGATGAAAATAAAACCAAAATCACCACAACTTCTCTGCCTCTCATCCTAATGTATTTCTTCTGTCAAAGACTCGGATACCTAATGTTTCATTCCCAATTACCTTTTTATGTTGTAAGCCCGAATTTATTTTATAATTCCGATTGAAGATGGAGTCTGTTTATATAACCATTATAACCCCTGTAACGCTTTTAAAATCTTGAATCTCCTAACTTAGATATTCTATCGCTGAAATTATGTTTTCCTACTACTATTATCTTGTCATTCTACTACTGTTTCCCCAAAATAAAAAATTTTCAAATTCTTTATGAAATTTTTAAAACTTGTCGCGATGCTGTTACATCTCATTCAAATGCATAGGTATACTTTTTTGGGAATTTCAATACACCACATTGATTAGTCGGGTTTCTCTCTTAATGATACAAGTGAAGGGAAAGCCAAACTATTCAGTATTCTCAATGATCTGGAACAGGTGTTTAGGGAAACTTACACATATCGAAGATCTTCCAAACCAATATTTGAACACCCTTGACTTGTGCCTTACCACTATTCCTCGATATTTATCAGTGACTCTGACCATAATTTTTGGGCTGTTCATCTTTATTCTGCTCTAATTGTGTATTCTGACACTTTAATTATTTAATTTTCAGTAATTATCTGGTCTTCCTTTTTTTGATTCACTAATTATTTCATTTTGAATAATTATCTGGTCTTTTTTCTGATTCCCTAATGTAATGTGAAAATGTAGGTGCTATAATAACTGATGGGATGTGCTTATTTATTCCTTCGACAATCGTTCTGTCCCCAAAATAGATGTTTCAATAACATCTGTTCTTGTGCTATTTAGACTAGAGACTGTTTATCAGAAATGTAAACACTCATTCGTTCAGCCTACACCACCCTGAAGTTTCAAGTGCTGTTGCATCTCTTTGGGGTTCCAAACCACTCCATTCAATCCTGCTACAAACCATTTTTCTTTCTTGTAATAATTTCATATTTCTTTCCTTTAGACATTCGCTTACTCAATCCACTTTTCCTATGGTCTCCCAGTCAGTCGATTCCCAACACACTCATTTCTATACATGCGTTTCACTAACAGACTATCATCTATATGACCAAATCACCTTAATACACACTCATTTATTCTCATTCGTGCTTTACAGCTAATTACGCTCGTACACTCCATTCCACACCATACTTCCCCTTTATACATTAGATCGATAGCACAAATACCTCATGCAAACAGGACAATTCTTGAATTTAACCTCTAGCGTTCACCAATGATTTAATTGCTCCAACCACCTTTTGCCCTCCCTATTAACCTCCTACAGCATCATACTTAAACTAGGACCCTCCCATTCTTCTCTACCATTTAACACCACTCGCGCCCTTGACCTTACATTGCAGGGCCATTTCATCCCATCCATATATAAATTAGTTAGCCATGGAGACATAACACATCCTGCCTCACCCTACTATTAATATTGAAGATCACATTCTACTTCATTTATTATTCTTACATACAACACTGTCCAGCATACATGATTTTACTATCATTCAACATCCTAGTACCCACACCATATATGGTTAACAGTGCCATAGAGCTTCCTATTAATTCTGTATTACATAAGAACATAAATATAATTTTTTAAAAGAAGCTATGTGGACCTATCGAGACTGTCGCAGTCAACCAGGTCTACAAATGCCAAATACAATTTTCTCATTTTCTCGCATTTGCTTCAATGTGAATATTTGATCTAAACATCCTCTTCCACACTCTTAAGCGCACCGCTTGTTGCTCCAACAATCAACCCCCAGTCACACACCGCACCCTTTCACCAAAGTACCAGCATATTTCTTCCCTACAACACTCAATAAACTAATTCCTCTGTAGTTTTTGCAGTTCCCCTTATCTCTCTTACCCTTATATAAGAGTACTATCACTGCTCTCCTTCAGTCCTCCTAACTATACCCTCTACAAGCGTCCTGTTACACAACTTTCATATCCAGTCAATCAATCTCACATTCATTCTTGATCATTTCATCCATAATTCCATTAATACCATCTGATTTACCATTCTTCAACTTTTGCACTCAACTTATTACCTCCTCCTTACTAATTTCCTCATCCCCAAAATACCTACTTATTCTTGCACCGTCAAACCCACACACATTCACTTCTTCATCACTGCGGTATGCAGATTCTCGAAATGTTTTCTCCACACTCCTCAGATCATCTCAACAGTCACAAAGACTCCACCCCTATTCATTATTCTATGAGAAACCCCCAAACTCTTTATCTTGCCCTTGTACACCTTCTCCCAGAACAGCTTCCTGTTCCTTTGTAGATCACCGTTCATCCTTCTATCAAACTGTTCATTCACCTTTTTCGCTGGTACATATACAAATTTTAGACCACCTCTTTTCCTATTTCTATAATTTTATGTACCTTTGGAAATCTTATCATTGGCTTTTAGTTCATTCAACCCGGCATCCCTCTTACTTTTTAACCGCTGAATCACCTTAGCATTCCACGATTCACCATTAATATTCTTCCTACCTTAGCACACTCCCATACTTCTCTTGCATAGCCCACAAAGGTTCCTTCATTTGAGCACAGATTCTCTCAGTACCATCTTGTTCCGATTCAGCTACCTTAATTACACGTGCACTCACATACTTTTTCCTTATATTCCTGCTCACTTAACTTCTCACCAAAAATTCTCCCTATTTCCATGTCCTCACTAACGGTATCTTACATAAAATAACGTAATGATACGATAATCCCATCTCCAACCCCTTCACTTATTCAATATCAATCACATACTTCAACATCTTCACTAACACAGGATCAATCAAACTCTTCCCTTCGACACTCTATCTTGTATGCTTGGGGATAGGTTTATGTTCGAAAAATGCATTACCTGCACGCATATCTACATACACATTGTTATAATAATAATATAAAAAGTAAAGCCTGAACATAGAAATCTTTCATAAGTATTTTAAAAAGCTTTCTAAAACCTTAAACAACCTCATAAAAATATTAACGTTGGATGCTATGTCTAGCCCAGGCTATTGTTCTTGAACCCTAAATTTAGTTAATTAACATAATGATTAAAAACCCTCGTTGTAGAATTTGAAGGTATAAATATTTTGTAAAGTTTTGTTTTTACAGAGAACTGAAGTATTCGAAAATCAAATGGAGAAAAAAGAAAAATCATCTTCAGAGAAAGGAAATGGAAAGAGTAACAAAGACAAGAAAGAATTTCAATGTTCTGATTGTGAATATAAGACCAAAGATTGTAGTGATTTTAAGAAGCACTTGTTGATCCATTCTCGGGTGAAACGTTTCAAGTGTTCACAGTGTGATTTTAATTGTTTTAATAAAGGAAATTTTGATAGGCACATATTAAAACAATGTGAAACTAAGGTATTTAAATGTTCTGATTGTGACTACTCTTCAAATTCTAAACAGCATTTAACTCAACACGAGGGAGCACACAACAGGATTAGATTGAATGTGTGTGAAGAGTGTGATTATTCATGTAATAAGAAAAAGGATTTAGTTCGTCATATGTTAACGCACCATAAATTATTTACTTGTTCTGATTGTGACTATTCTTCAAATTCTAAACAGCATTTAGCTCAACACGAGGAAACACACGACATAAATAGATTGATTGTGTGTGAGGAATGTGAGTATTCATGTAATAAGGAAGAGGATTTAGTTCGCCATATGTTGAGACACTCCAAATTATTTACTTGTTCTGATTGTGACTTTTCTTCAACTTCTAAACAGCATTTAGCTCAACATGAGGGAACGCACAACAAAAATAAATCGATTGTGTGTGAGGAATGTGACTATTCATGTAATAAGGCAGAGGATTTAGTTCGTCATATGTTAACTCATTCCAAATTATTTAATTGTTCTGATTGTGACTTTTCTTCAAATTCTAAACGGCTTTGCTCAACACGAGGAATCACACAACAGAAATAGATCGATTGTGTGTGAGGAATGTGAGTATTCATGTAATAAGGAAGAGGATTTAGTTCATCATATGTTAACACATTCCAAATTATTTACTTGTTCTGATTGTGACTTTTCTTCAAATTCTAAACGACTTTTAGCTCAACACAAGGGAACACACAACAGAAATAGATCGATTGCGTGTGAGGAATGTGACTATTCATGTAGTAAGAAAGAGGATTTAGTTCGCCATATGTTGACACACTCCAAATTATTTACTTGTCCTGATTGTGACTTTTCTTCAGTTCTAAGAAAGCAGCTTTTAAAAAACCAACACAAAGGGAACTTTTTGGCAAATAGGTCGGTACTTTGGCGGGGAATGTGCCGGAGACTATTTATACAATAAGGAAGAGGATTTGGCGTTTGCGCCATATGTTGACTCCAAATTATTTACTTATTCTGATTGTGACTTTTCTTTTAAATTCTCAAACGACTTTTTTGGATTTCAACACAGGGAGCTTTAAAATAGACAAATGGAGCTTATTGTTGGCTGGCGAGGAATGGCTGACTATTCATGTAATAGAAAGGGCTGATTTCGCCATATATTGACACCTCAGAGGCCCATGTTGTGTTCTTATTTGGCGACTTTTCTTCTGGAAATTCTAAACGACTTTTAGCTCAACATGAGGGAACACACAACAGAAATAGATCGATTGTGTGTGAGGAATGTGACTATTCATGTAGTAAGAAAAAGGATTTAGTTCGCCATATGTTGACACACTCCAAATTATTTACTTGTTCTGATTGTGACTTTTCTTCAAATTCTAAACGACTTTTAGCTCAACACAAGGAAACACACAACAGAAATAGATCGATTGTGTGTGAGGAATGTGACTATTCATGTAATAAGGAAGAGGATTTAGTTCATCATATGTTAACCCACTCCAAATTATTTACTTGTTCTGATTGTGACTATTCTTCAAATTCTAAACGGCTTTTAGCTCAACACGAGGGAACACACAACAGGATAAGATTGACTATGTGTGAGGAATGTGACTATTCATGTAATAAGAATGAAGATTTAGTTCTACATATGTTAACACACTCCAAATTATTTACTTGTTCTGATTGTGACTATTCTTCAAATTCTAAACAGCAATTAGCTCAGCACGAGGGAACACACAACAGGTTAAACCGATTTTCAAGTGCTCTTTCTCATTCACCTCGCATCTAACAGTAACATGCAATTCTCCTATCATCATTTCATTATTCTTCAAATTCAAACCCATATCAAGATTCTTTAAGGATTCAATCCCTAACAATCAAGGATTGACTATGTGTGAGGAATGTGACTATTCATGTAATAAGAATGAAGATTTAGTTCGTCATTTGTTAACACACTCCAAATTATTTATTTGTTCTGATTGTGATTATTCTTCAGATTCTAAACAGTATTTAGCTCAATAGCTGAACACGAGGGAACACACAACAGGATAAGATTGACTATGTGTGAGGAATGTGACTATTCATGTAATAAGAATGAAGATTTAGTTCTACATATGTTAACACACTCCAAATTATTTATTTGTTCTGATTGTGATTATTCTTCAGATTCTAAACAGTATTTAGCTCAACACGAGGGAACACACAACAGGATTAGATTGATTATGTGTGTGGAATGTGACTATTCATGTAATAAGAAAGAGGATTTAGTTCATCATATGCTAACACACTCCAAATTATTTACTTGTTCTGATTGTGACTATTCTTCAAATTCTAAACAGCAATTAGCTCAGCACGAGGGAACACACAACAGGATTAGATTGATTATGTGTGTGGAATGTGACTATTCATGTAATAAGAAAGAGGATTTAGTTCTACATATGTTAACACACTCCAAATTATTTACTTGTTCTGATTGTGACTATTTTCTTCAAATTCTAAACGACTTTTAGCTCAACACAAGGAAACACACAACAGAAATAGATCGATTGTGTGTGAGGAATGTGACTATTCATGTAATAAGGAAGAGGATTTAGTTTGTCATATGTTAATGCACTCCAAATTATTTACTTGTTCTGATTGTGACTATTCTTCAAATTCTAAACAGCATTTAGGAGGGAACACACAACAGGATTAGATTGATTATGTGTGAGGAATGTGACTATTCTTGTAATAAGAAAGAGGATTTAGTTCGACATATGTTAACACACACCAAATTATTTACTCGTTCTGTTTGTGACTATTCTTCAAATTCTAAGCAGCATTTAGCTCAACATGAAGGAACACACAACAGGAATAAATTGATTGTGTGTCAGGAATGTGACGACTATTCATGTAGTAAGAAAGAGGATTTAGTTCGCCATATGTTAACATTCTAAGTTATTTACTTGTTCTGATTGTGACTGTTCATCAATTGCTAAACACAAGGGAACGCACAGTAGGATTAGATTGATTATGTGCGAGGAATGTAGCTATTATGTAATAAAGAGGATTTAGCTCGCCATATGTTAAAACACCCTGAACTTAAATTATTTACTTGTTGTGAATGCACTTATTCATGTGATAATAAAAAGTATAGCTTAGGCCATTTACTGAATCATTCAATGTAAAAGTTGTTTAATGTTCTCACTTGCAGTATACTTACAATCGAGATAAGTAATAATTAGACATGGGTTAAAGACACTCCATAAAAAAGGTATTTCATGTTATGAATGTAAATTTTCATGTGACCAAGAGTTGGACTTGAGTCATTGCCCAGTTTATCATGAGAACATAAAAATATTTTAAATTGTTAAAAATTTGTTGGCTTTATTTTTAAATCGTAAAAACACTTTAAATAACATGCTGTCACATTCTGAATCTAAGTCACTTAAATGTCCAGAATGTGATTATGCTACTAATCGAAAATGTGATTTAAGACTACATATGCGAACATATTCTTGATTATTTGTTTTCCGGATAATGTTAGTGTACATAGTTGATAGTTAGAACTCGTGTTGTGAGGATGTGGTGTGCTTTTAATCATTTGAATTTTAAAAATTTTTAGTTGTTCAGTTTTAAGTTTTAATTTGAACACCCTTGATATTACTTTAGTTTCTTATTAATTGCCTGTTTGTTGATATTTTTTATAATTATAGTGGATTCAGATGGAAAAACATAGATAGAAAGGAGGTGGTAAAAATTGATGAAATATTCAGAAAAACTACGAAATATTTTGGTAAAGAAAAAACCAGCGGACCTAAAGAGCTCCATTTATCCGCGGAATTCGACGTTTACATGCTATTCTGTTGAATATTAAGGACTAGTGGAGTACTCACTGTTCCATATGGGCCTATCCCCAGGTGATCAGGGAAACTATGGTTGCAGTAAATAATTTGCTGAAAGTGTCTGAGGAAGCCCTTGTCAGTGAGCAAGGTATCTACACCATGTGTCCCACCAGTTGAATACTGGGATAAGAAGTTATGAAAGCATAAGATTGCGTTAGTAATAGATGAGACTTCATCTGACGATAAAGTACTCGGTGAGTCAGAGACCTGGACAAAACTGTTGCAAGGTTCGTAACAAGTAGGGAGATTTATTCACAGTAAGATATTAATAAGCGAGTCCATGAATTCCTCTCGTTACAACAGGAATGTCACTAGTTATATGTGCCTTTTGATTGTACACTTCAACATTTTGAGACGTTATGTTTGTTTCCCTTACATAAAAGACTAAGTTGAATATTTTCACAGTTATGGCCATGTTGGAAGATTGTGAAAATGATCTGAGGAACTGTAATTCTGTAACAGAGCTGTATTATTATACTTAATTCTCATACTCATTAATGAGAAGTCAGCACTTACTATAAGGATGAAACATTAGTTATAGGGGAAGCTAACGGAGAAGTAATGGCAGGAATAAATCCTCTCCTCTCGTAGTATTCTTTATATTTAGATTATTTTAATGTTGAGGAGAGTTTTAAATGTGTTTTCATAACGCGTGCTTACCTCTGAGGCTGTTTTTAAAGGAACATTTCTTTATAGATTTAAACAGACTTCACAATCCACTGGATGGAATTTCCTCAAAATCATAATTGTTTAACGTATTTCAGAAGTTCAGTTTTAAATTTTTTTATAGAGAATACTTTGCCACTAGAGCACTCATTATTCAGTAGTATACAGTGTATCATGGCAGATGTTTGGTACGGAGCAGCACCTGTGCGTTGTTGTGAAGTTCCACCATCAAATACCGTGGGGATTGAGTAATCCTTTATAATACTTTTAAGAAAATTTCCTTGAAGAGAAACTGGTTGCCAATAAGTTATTTGACTCATGTCTCTTCTCTGGCCAAACACAGTAACTACTGTGTGTTTAAAGAAACCTTTGCATATGCTTGCTTTGATGAAATATATTCTGTTATGAAAACAGAGATATTTAGATGGTGGGAAAAACGGCGAACGCCTTAGCTATTCCACAATTCAATTTGTGCATTAATCATCTAATACATATTGTGCCTTTAGTAAAATTGTCCAGCGTCTACCATTATAGTATATCTCCATGAAAATTGAATCACATCTTATATTCTTTAAATTTTTCCTGATAAACATTATAACACCATAGTATTTTTACAGGGTTTGTTCAAAAAAACACATTACATTTAAAATATTAATAATAGATAAAGTTTACCAATCTGTCGCCCAGCTTACAAGACATTGCGGAATCGGAAGTAATTTCCCAATCCTACTCTTAAAGTAGAGAATGAATCTGAGGTTTTAAGATTGTAAAGCAGTAAAATATATATTTTAATAATTTCGTAAATTTTATGAATAAATATGTTTATAATAAAGAATAATTTTACTATTTTACATTAAATTAAAAATAAAAGTTTAAAATAAAAATAGATAAAATAAAAAATAATAAAGTAATAACAAAATAAAAATATAAAAGCAAAATAATGTAATAAAATATTATGAGTTTAAAAGTAAAGCGAAAGTTAAACAGTAGCAGAAATGAAAGCGTAAAGCGAGTTAAAGCAGTAAAGAGTAAAACAAAAGCTACTAATCAATAGTGGTTGCAAACATCATTGATTTACTAGATTTCTGCTTAAGGTATGTATTATTTGGTTTAAAGAGTAAGCAGAGAGGTTACAGCAGTAAGCAGAAGTTAAAGCGTAAGACAGAAAGTTAGACAGTAGAAGAAAGTTAGCAGGTAAGAGAGAGTTAAACAGTAAAGCAGAAGTTAGACGCAGTAGAAGCGAATGTTATAAAGCAGTAAACGACAGAGAAAACAGTAAAAGCATAAAACAAAGCATACTAATCCTTTTGGTGTTCTTTAACTCTCTATTTTACTGCTTTAACTGCTTTAACTCTGTAAAGTAATGTTTTTAATAAATTTCGTACAATTGTAGTAAATGAATGACTCATAGTATAATTTGAAAAGAAATTCTTGAATAGTTTACATTGATACCATATTTATCGTTCGCGCGGGAATTTGTTGCGTTGCGGTCGCAGGCGGCGGCGGGTACGCGGGGATATGCGCCTGCGGGCGCACGCGGCGGTGGGTTACGCGGAAATATGTCCTACGGAGCACGCGGCGGGGTGAATATAGCGCTGCGGCGCACGCGGCGGCGGTTTTGCACGGAGGGGCTGACTGGGACGGCGGACTCTGAAAGTTTGGCGCCGTCAAATGTTGAGCTTATTAGAGTATAATTATCTGGCTATGCTATAAGTGTTTAGAAAAATACTAGCTATAGTAGGAAGCATCTATAGATTGTAATGTACACTTCATATCTCATACCTTATACAAAGACAAATCCATATAGGGAATTTTGGGCACAGGGAAGGCGAAAAGGCTTGAAAAGTGGCACTCAGTTGACTGATGTGGCATCCTTGGTCGAATGTGGCCTCACTTGGCATCATTGGCATCCTTGGCATCATTGAGCATCAGTGGCACTCATTGGCATCTTGGCACTCCCTGGCACTCACTTGGCATATAAATAGATATAGAAAGATAGATAGAACATATAGATACTTCTTTAGCGGGTGATTAGGAATCAAGCCGATTCAGGTTACGATGTGGTCAATGACCATGTATGAGGAGTCAAGTGAAATATCATGGTCAATAAAGTTAAGAGATCAAAAAGGGCAAGTATCCTAGGAGGAAAAAATTACCCGATGGGCAACTAAAATAGAGCCATAGTGATACTGTCAGTGGTGTGTAGTGTGCGCGAACGCGCAGGTGTATAAGAGTAAAATGAGTGTCTATGGTATTAAGTAGATCTAGGATGTCTGTATAATGTGTGTGTGTGTTGTTTGTGTGTGTAGGTGTGCGACGGCACGTGTGTTAAGTGTCAGTTAGGGTAGGCCATACTGCCGTACAAGTTAGGAAGAAATTGTTGCGAGTTGGGCAGATGGGTATAGAAAATAAAAAAAATTAGCGTGGCCAAAAATGACCCTGGAAATATGGCAAAGGTTAATTCCAAATTTATTAGCAATCTCACAGTAATGACCCCAAGAAAAGGGCTAAGCCCCTAAGGAAGGACAATAAATTACTGTGGGTCAAATTATCAGTGGATGAATTTGTCGTGGGCAAATTTTGCCCATGGAGACCAAAGGGTAAGGCAGAAATTACCGTGGTAAAATTGACCTGGAAGACAAAGGGTAACGAAAATAACGAGGGTAAAAATGACCCCAGAATTTTCAAGGGTACCCAAAGATAACCGTGGGCAGATTGAACATGAGAAGAAATAGGGGGGAGTAAAATAGGGGGGCAATACGTACAACGTTGCTGAGCAACCGTTTGGCGCAACCTCTTCGAAGGGTGCAAAAATTAGGGTTGCCGAAATTAGGTTGCCAAAATTAGGGTAGCCAAAAAATTACGGTTGCCGAAAATTAGGGTTGCAAAAAAATTAGTAAAATTAAAAATATGGGAGGGAGACTGTAACATAAGACCTGTGTGTGCAAACAAAAATCAACAAGGTAAAGGAAAAAAAGGAAAAATAAAGAAGTTGAGTGGCAGAAATTGACAAATAATGACAACTTGTAAAAGGTCAGCCCATAAAGGTCAAAAGGTAAAATTGGGCTCAAAAAAAGGTCAGGTCAAAATGACAACCTACGTGAAGGGTCATTTTGTCAATATAGCTCTCCTACTGATAACGTCCCGTCGGCAAAGACCGTACGCGAAGCGCCAGATAACTGCCAATAAAACGCCTGGTTTTTATCTTTCATACACTTTATTTAAATGAAACTCACATAAAACACAATTGTAAAAACTATGTCACAAAACATCTATCGACTATATTTCGCTTTGAGCAGATAGTCACACTTGTCGCTCGATTAAACTTTGGTAGATACTACCTAGATTTTGGTTGATGAGCTACTAGATTGGCCCTTGGGACTTAGTTGGGAAGTCAGTGTGCCCTATAGGCTTAAAAGTTTGGAATATTGTTTGTATCATATGTACTAATTATATTAATTCAAACAATTAGATTCTCTATAATGAGCAACCCACTGCCATAACCCCCCGCACAACAATACTTCTCTAGAGTACACTAAATATGATGAGAAAATTACATTTAGACAAGAGACTTTACAATAGTATCAGGTTTTTAATGCCCCCCTTCGTCCTATCTTAAAATAGGCTCACTATCTGATCACCAACATCTCAATCCTGAAAACTATCGTAAGCAACAAAATAGCCTTAGAATATACAGACTGCATCCTCCACTATCTATACTATCTAGCCGAACAAATTCTTCTGTATGCTATCTCGAATGATGATCTGCAATTATATAACAGTCTCCAATGACACTCTCACCACGAGAAAGAGGATACCATAGTATATGGATTAAACGATCAAACCGGTATCATTATAACACTCCACCTGTTAATCAAAGAACGATTCCAACACCAAAACACATACCCAGGTGGGGACACGTCCCGAAATATTCCTCCAAAACAACTTGAAACTTGAATCAGAGGCTGTCCGTTACGTACTGAGCCATCTCCTCAAATGATAAAGAATCATAATGCCCGCCCCACTATAAAATGGTTCTCTAACATTGACACCAATGCATCTTTAATGATTAAAATGCTCACCTACGCAGATAATGGTTATATTGACCACTTTCTGAGATATCTGGGTCCGGTGCTGTAGTTGCATATCTCGAGGACACCGTTTTTTCATAGGAGAGGTGCGAGTAGTAATATGGTTCTACTGGCTAGAGATAAATAATAATTAAAGGAATATTATTTTTTAATTCTACAATAGTTCAGCTGCTCCTTCTCTCTCTCTCTTATCTCTCTCTCTCCTCTCTCTCTCTCTCACTCTCTCTCAATTCATCACTCTCTCTCTCTCTCTCTCTCTCTCTCCTCTTCTCTATCCTCAGAAATCATAATTTCCTCTCTCAAAAAATCTACAGATACTCTCTCTCTTCTCTCTCTCTAAACTCTCTCTCTTCTCTCCTCTCTTCTCTCTCTTTATCTTCTCTCTTCTCTCTCTCTCTTTCTTCTCTCTCTCTCTCCTATCTCTCTCTCCTCTCGTCTCTTCTTCTCTCTCTCTCTTCTCTATTATTATATAAAATAATTATATTTATATATATCTAATATATATTATATATATAATACTCTATTAAATTATATATATAAATATATAAATATATATATTATATATATGCTAATATACATAAATTACCTTACCTCATACTGAAATTATGATATACAAACGAAGTGAAAACCTTCACTGCAAAATGTAAGTTCGAAATGTCAATTAATAAAATATTATTAGATACATATTTTTGATTTTATATATGTAATAAATATATTTAATATACTAAACTTAAAATATAATAAATAAATATATTATATATATAATATAATTTCTGTATACTAATAATTTACACAATAGCTATGTATGTAATATATGAAATCTTTGTTATATATTCATCATAATAATTATATTATATATATATATAGGTATATAATATATAATATATATAATATTATATATATTAACAAAGTATTATATATTAATATATAATATTATATAATTATATATATATGATATAAATATTATATATTAAATATAAATATAAATATAATAATATAAATATAATATATACATATTATTATAATATAATATAATAATAATATAATATATAGTATAATAATATTATAATTTATAATAATATATATAATACTTTATTATAAAAATATATTATATCATATTATTATATATATATATAATAATATAATATTGCTCATTTTAACTCGACAACAGATTGATTTACTAGCCGTTGGATGCCAGAACTTACATCTTGACTAAAACTGTCCTTTTTTATGCAAGAAAATTTATTTTTATGTAACTTATAAATTTTTATAAATTATAATTCATATATATAATATTATAATTATATATATATATATCATATATATCTATATTAAATTATAGATATATAATATATAGTAAACGAAGGTGGCATCTTACGCAATAAGTAGTCTTATCGTTATCACGTTCTCGAAAAAGTAAGTTGTCAATTTCGTTATCCTTCTTTGCAATAAAAGTAACGAAGTGACGTTACTCAACGTTACTTTTTAATTTTCAAGAGATGGCGGGTATGTAAGCATTATATTGGTTTGTGTATATTATATATTTCCCATTATCAATATTATTAAAAAAAATCCTAAGAAACTAGCGCACTCAGGCTTAGTCCCTTTGCACACCAACTATTTAATGCACTAGCAATTCCTGTCATGTCAACTTATCATACTATACTGCATCATCGCGTTCCCTTTTCAATCACAAAATATATAAAGAATATTGTAAAACCAACACTTGTTCCGCAATTGTACACCAGTTAACCATAATTCACCGAGGAGTACCTCCATTGACAACATAATTCTCTATCTCGTTTACCTAACATCTTCTTTACACCCTGAAATCTCTCAAAATCACTCAACTCCTTCATTCGCCAAAAGAATCATCGCAATATAAAATAAGTAAGGCATCCTCCCTCTCTCCTATCATCATGCTAACGATTGGAGTCGAGGGAGTCGGAGTCGTAATTTTGAAGAGAGTGAGTCGAGCGAGTCGGTATTTGAAGAGAGGGTCGGAGTCAAACAGAGAGAGTCGAATTTGAGACTCCACACATGAACACCATCATCTCAAGAGCAACGCAAACACTCTATGCATTGAAGACCCTGGAAACCAAAGAAGCTAGAAAGATCCTGCAATCATCGCTATTAATCTTAAAAATCCTTTCAACTATTTTGATTTGCTGATCGTCTATATAAACTCTACATACAAACAATCAAACAAATATAAAGCAAAATACACTGCCTAAAGAGCTATTCCGTAATAATTCATTTACAATGACGCCAGTTTTGCAAATGCAAAACCAAAAAAAATACATTTTTTTCTTCTCTCTCTTCTCAGTCATTTTCTCAATCATTTTTTCAATTAAAGATTTGACTACATTCTCTACACTTCTAAAGCCTTGTCTCTACAACAGTCATT
>JABUQX010090384.1:0-10000 GCA_015478945.1 Trachelipus rathkii | reverse complement strand
CGCCAGGATGGTCCATCAGTGAAATGCCTGAGTATAATTATACAGCTTCTGCAATCTCCTCAGGTTACCTGATCATATATCCGTGATTCATTATTCGCTTTGCCCCCACCCCTTTTCCGGCACGCTTTCCCTCTTCCACACTTGTTCATCAAAACTGATGATTCTCCCTCCACCACCAACTCCTCAGCCCCACCAACTCCACAGCTACTCCATCCTCTCCTGGGGCTTTACCCTCTTCATCCTTTTTATAGCCTCCTTTTCTTCTACCGTTATCTCTCCGCCTTCCTCTTCCTCTTCCTCCTCCCTCGTCTGATCTACAGCTTCTTCCTCTTTTTCTCTGTATTCTACATTTAGCAAGATCTTCGTAGTATTCGGTCCATCTATCATTTCTTTCTTCCAGTCTCACAAGAATCTCTCCGTTTCTATCTTTTATATTTCTAGTTACGGTTTTTGGTTTTCTATACGCCTTCGCCATCTTAAAAATTTTTGTTCCCTTCGCCCACATCTCTCGTTATTTCTCCTGCCCATTCTCTCCGCCTCCATCTTTTTTGCCCTCCTCTTTATTCTCTCGCCTCATTCCTTGCCGTGTACATATTCCTCCTTGCTGCCGCTGTTTTCTCCTTTTCAGCCACTCGTTTCATTTTCCTTGTTTTTACGTTAATTGCTTTTTCACTTCTTCGTTCCACCATGGTTGTATGGTCTTGCTTCCAGTACTAGCCTACCATCTAATATTTACCAAGTTTTTCTCTTTGCCACTTCCTATGAATCCTGCAAAAGTCTTCGTTTTCTTCGTTCATTCCTTAGGGTTTCCTGCATCTTCCCGTTCATAATGTGTCTCGGTTTTCTCTCTCTCCTTCAAACTTCCTCCACTCTGATGCACGCCCTCTTCTGCGCATATTACATCCTCCCTCCCCTCTTATCTTCATGTCCGCCACCACCAGTCTATGATCCACCTAAGGACACTCCCGGGATCACCTTTACATTCTTAACCATCCTTTTATCGGAGACTATCATGTAGTCTATCACCGATTTTTTGATCGAATTGTTGCGTTACCTGATTCCATCTATACCTCGTAAAGATGTGAGACTGTCTGTGCTTGAAAAACGTGTTCATTATTTTTAGGTCGTTTCTCACACAAAAAATCAATCAACGCCTCTCCCTCCATGTTTCTTGAATCCTCTCCAAATGGTCCCAATACTCTCTCCATCTCTCTTCTCTTTCTTACTCTAGCGTTGAAATCTCCCATCAACAAGCACCTCTCCCACTCCTCCTCCACCCCCACTCTTCCTCCATCAATTCCATAAATCTAGTTTTTTCCTCCTCTGAGTGCCCCTGTGTGGTGCATATATCTGGTATATTCTATATTTTATCCGGCCTATCTTCAATACGCACATCGTTAACCACGCCATTTATTAATTTCTTACTTTGCACGATATATGTGACAGTCTGGTCCCACTATTAATTCCGGACCCATGCTTTCTTCATTCCTTCTCTCACCCACTAAATACAAGTCAGTAACAACTTCCTTCTCCCATTTCTTTACCCTCCTCACACGCCTCACTCGTCAGTCTCGCCCACATCCCGACATATCTATTTCCTTCCGCTTCAGTGTCTATCTAGTTATCCTCCTCCTCTTTCATCTCCACTAGGTACCCTCCTTTATCGTGCGCACGAACCTATAATTCTTAAAAGTGTCTTTACCTGATCATTGCGTTAAATACATTTCGCCGAAGTCGTCGTCTATAGAGTCTGTCCGGCTTCGAGGCTCACGCGGCTTGAGTCTGCAAGCAGGTTTTATTTCGGGAAGTGGCTCCTGCTAGGCCTATCCTTTCCCTAGCCCGATCTCCCTTTAGACCGAGTGACACCTCTGTGTGCCTCGGTTGCCCGGTGCACGACGGTGGGAGCGGAGTTGGCCTTTGCCACCCCTTCTATATATATTAGTAGAAATAATAAATATATATATATATATATATATATATATATATATATATATAGGTAATATATATATATATATATTATATATATATATATATATATTATATATTATATATATATATATATATAAGCTGTTCCTGAAAATACTGTCAATAATAAAACCTGTGTATCCTTTCTTTTGGAAATGCGTCTTTCAGAATGTCCCATTTCATCTAATGTCTAATATTTGTTGATGAGACCTTGTCTATCTTTACACTCCTATAGTCAGGAAAAAAATCAAAGTTGTAAATAGTATTTATAGAAAACATCATTCGCGGGAATTAACCACCAAAAGTTTAGTCTATTATTGCCGCACTGTTTATAAAGCCAGTTTTATTTAAAATTTTCATTATTCAAATAGAGGCAATACCAAAATCGTCGTCGACATGATCGTTGACGAATGACTTGAACATTTCTAAAGACACTATTTCAGTATAATATATTCCGGATTGATCTATTATTATTGACAGCATATTCACATTAAACGAAAATTTTTTTAAAAATTTACAAGCCTATTATGTTAAATTCAATCATTTAATCATGATTTTCTCTGATAATGGATATTAATTATAATTATTGTAAGTAAACTTATTAAAATATTTAACAAGTTGGCAGTTTATATTTACTCAGTATAAAATAACCTTTATGGTAATGTATTTTCAGTAGAGTTATAAGATAATAAAAAAATTTAGTTCCTTAGCAAGAGAAAACCCACTAGTAAACACTAATATGCAGAGTGTCCCAGAATGAAACGGCGCCACTTCATATACGGATACATTGATGGAAAATAGGAGCATATTACTCTATACATGTATCCTCGTTAACGTTTAGTTACGGAGATACAGCTCACACCAGTCAACTGTATAAGTTAAACAATGCGACACTGACAAGCTAACGCACGAGACCCGAGATATGGAGATAGTGTGTGGGTAAACGACAATCAACGAAATTGTGCCTCCGTAATGAGTCAAGCGATAACCTATCGCAGGGTTAGTTTACCAACATACAAGTGTGACGTCTCCACCGCTCACATTGTCTTAATATTGTTATTTCGTAATATTCGTGTATCATAATATTGCATACGTTTTCCATGCCCCACACTTATTCCAACAGGGAGTATCCCGATATTGTGTATGTGTACGTATTGTGTGAATGGAATACAAGTTAGGCGCGGAATGCATATGCCGTGCGGTATCCAAAGAGACGGTTGCCGCATAGGTCTGTTTTCACGAGGACGTATCAGCATTTATGTGATACTGGGACATTTAGACCTGCTGGCATCGCGGATGGAGTTTATGCGGTGCTTCGCCACCGCCATCGTGCCCATGACATTCTCCGATATTTTGACGCAAACCCATCATCGAGTGTACATAGAGCGGCGGCCGAACTTGCTGCTCCACGTTCAGCAATATGGAGAACACTGGCGGCGGATGGACGCCATGCATAACATTTGCAACGTGTACGGCATTTACTGACCACCAACATAGGACGTCGAAGCGACTTCTGTGAATGCTCATTGAGCAGTGTAATACGGACAAACGTTTGCTAGAGTCGATGTTGTGGACAGACGAAGCCATCTTCAGTAGACGTGACACTCACAACCAGAGGGACAGTCACGTGTGGGCGTAGGAGAATCATCATGAAATCAGGGAGCATCATTACCAGCACGAATTTAAATGTAATGTGTAGCTGGGATTACTTGGTAACAATCTCCTCGGCCCCCATTTTCTACTTGACGCCTGAACTGCAAACAGAACTACCTTCCAGTTACTCCGGAATGCTTGTAAATCCGCTTTTATGGGAGAATGTTAAAATGTATGTCAATGTTGTTTTTCAGTTGGATGGCTGCCCAGCCCACGTTGTAAGCAGACACACGGCACCTGGCTTAAACTAACTCATCACTTTACGATGATTAGCTCGGGAGGCATCTGTTGCCTGTCCTACATGGTTTTCGCTGGACCTCACACCGTTGACTTCTTTGCCCTGTGATCCAATCAAAGCGTTCGTATAACACGATAACCCCAGCAATGACGGTTTCGGGATCTACAGGAAAGGAATCAGGCAAGCGGCTGCAGACAACAAAACAGCAGCATGAATGCCAGTTCGCGATAATGTCCGATTTACGGAAGAATGCGAGTGCTATGCATCAGGGACTGCGAGGCCACTTTCAACACTATTGCTAACTGTAACTGTTGTAATTATAATGCCCTGAATGCAAGTATATGCAATCATGTTTGTTATGGAAAATCCCTAGTGTCCCATACTAGGATTCTTCCCCACTACTAAAGGTTGGCTTCAATCGATAATAACTCCGTAACGAAGCGTGACCGAAAATACATGTTTAGAGTATTATTCACTCCTACTTTTCTATCAAATGTACCTTATATATGAAGTGGCGCCGATTCATTCTCACCATATTATATTATTATATATATATATAATTTACATATATATTTAATTTACTTATTATTTAATTCTATAATTTTGTAATATAAATGTTATCTGTTTTATATTACTTATTTTTTATTTAAATTTTATATTATATATTAATTTAATTAATAATTTATTACTAATTTATATAATTATTATTATATAATTTAATATTTATATATATATAATTATAAATCGGATTATTATTTTATTATTATTCATTATGTCTTATTTCTTCAGCATAGCATTGCAATGCTTAATAAATCTATACATTATTTAATATCATAATGTAATTAATGTTTAGATCATATCATTTGTTATTTTATATTATAATTATTAATAATTAATATATTATTATTTATATATTATATATTATATATTATAAATTAAATTATAATTATTAATAATTATTATTTATAATTTATCCTTAATTATTAAATTTAATTTATTCTATATTATTTATTTACATCTATTCTTTGATCCTTAAATCAATATTTCGATATATATTATATTTATATCACACAAGGTATAGCATGTACTTTATCTATAATTTTTTCGGGTTAATTTAAATGAGCATAACTGATAGCGGAGGCAAACAAGCTATCCGACCAGTGTAGCAGCGATGAAAGTTTTTGAAGTTATAAGCTAAATGAGTTCTACTTCACTAAATTATACATAAAATTTAAATGAAGGAAATGTAGAACAAATCATAAACGCAATTAACAGTTTATACGGTATATTTATCTTACAATTTAAAAAGTAGAATATATAAATTTGCTCTTGGCAATTATTGCTCCCAAAAACAATGTATTTGCTATCTTTTTATCATATTTTCCTTACAAATAAATGGTTCCTTTCCACATCTAACAGTATATATATATTTATATGACCTTAATAGTTGTCCTTTATTAAACCTACACATTATAATGCCGTATATATATAATATATCAAGCGAGAGAGGTTTATCATTATACTTAACTAAAATAATAATAAGATAAGTTAATATGTCCAATATAATTATCATATAGTTACTAAAATATCAGAATATAGTTACACATATAGATATACTTCAGATTACACATTAAAATTGTTGCGTAGAATAAAATATCCAAATATTTACTTATACCTGTGGTAACTGAAATAATATTTTCTCATTGTAGGTTTTGCGTTTTACTTAGACTACCAGTCCTGCAGATGTTAATAGTTAACATATCTTAATTGTAACCTATGCACTAACGCAGTAGTCTGATGCCAATCATGATTTTAGCAATAGTCAAATAATTTACTATCTAACTTTCTATATGAGTAAAATTGTCCAAGATAACAATACCAGAGAGAGAGATAAATCTTAATTCTCCTTCTCTTAGCATAACCTAGTATAATATGAATGAATGCTACCAAAGATATCTTATCTGGAAAAGAAAGTTTTTAGTTTGGAGGTTGAAGTTCAAAAAATTCATGTGTTCATGTACATCCTGTTTGCAATACCAAATCTTTAAAATAATTCTAAGCTTATTATTATAATACTAATGTTATGTAATTTGTAGACTCTTATTCATATTTATCCCGATGATAAACTTATACCTTTACTATATAATTGATAGATGGCTTTAATCCATCCCAGAACGATTCCCATGTCGTTTATTTCGCAATCTTATGTCGTAGTATGTCACTTAACAATCCTTAGGATTTGTCAAAGTTATAACATCCTCAACGTTCTTATCATTTTGTTTATGCCCAACAAAATATTTCCTTCTATAACTTTGATCTAAAATATACATTAACTTTGGAACATTGGTTACGCTATGAAATAGTAAATAAATTTAAATGCATGCGACCTTTACTTTTCTAATTATTTGATCAACTATTCTGTCTATATATACGAACTGAGCGATTCTAATCCTTTACAAACTATATTTGAGAATTGATGTAGCCAAGGGGGCGGGCGTACAGGGCTATAAAGTATAGTTAATTTTTATGAAATAATAATTCAAATTTATAATTCCAGGAAGATTTAGTGACAAAACAAAGGTAGCCTCATCGCTCCAAACAATTTTATGTGGAAACTTATTTTATTGTTGTGATAAACTTTTCAAATAATATGTGGATTTATCCACTTCTTTCTAATTTTTTATGTATGATTTTGCATATTATCACGGATCTTATTATCCCATTCACACAAAAAAAAACATGAATATTTGGAATTTACCTTAATTAATTGTTAGATTTACTCAAAGTATTTATAGATTACCAAAAATTTTATTCACATTATCATTAGCTAACAAAGGTTCATCTATATTATTTTCTCAATCATTAAAATACGTAATAAGTAATAATTTCCTTTTTAAATAACAATGTTTTATTGATACATGAAATTGTAGGACTGCGAAAGATTAATATTAATTTTTCTTCAATCGTGAGCTCAAGAATATTTCAAGCTAATTTGACATCTTGGTATATAAATCATATTATAATCTTCTTCACATTAAAATTCATTCTAGTTGTTCCTATATGGTGTATTTAGTATTGAGGGTACAGCCACCCCTATATCCTTATCGGGATATTAAATACGTCTGTTGTACGTATCTACTAATCTTATTTCAATTACAAATTAAATGTTAGTTCACTTTGATCTTTAAGGTCATGAATTTGATTCTTACTTATTGATTATGGATTATTGGCATTAGGTATATGCAGTGTTAGATTGTTTCATTTTTTTGGTCGGTATTTTATATCTATTATCTTACTGACTCAAATGTAAGATGTTTAATAGAGTTTGGTTAGAATTATTATTATGTATTCCTTATTGTTATCCTATTTTTACAATATTTCTATTAACAGTAATCTTATTATAATTTATAATATGTATTTGTTGGTTTATATCAAGTCTAAATACTCAATTTAGTGTAATTAGCAAAAATCGCTATATGAATGATTTTTATTACCGGCGTACTTCTTTTATCTTAATAATTCTTCAACACAAGTATTTCTTGCAATTACCTTATGTATGTCGCGCCATGCAAATTTATTCTGATCGTGCTTTAAATTTTTACGCCTCGAATTACGCAAATAATTTGTGCACGATTTTTAACAAAATTTTGAAATATGAATTTGTCTTTGCAATTTTAAATTAAGAGAAGTGAAATTATTACTCTTATGTGATCTAAATATCATTAATCTATCATTAAGATTTTATTCGAGATTTTAAAATAAAGATTCTGAATGAGGAGAGAAAATCGCTATCTGCACAGCTCACAATAAATGTAAATTATCTATAACATTTGGATTTATTTCATTATGATAATTTCACTGTCGAATAATCATTTATTTGATAATGTAATGTAATAAATGGTGAATATCTATATTCAATTCATGTTAAGTTTATTATTATTATATTATTAATGTAAATTAAATCTTTATAAGAGGCTAAAATATATTATTAATATTATTATCAAATAAATTATTACTCTATGAATTTTTTATATATACATACAGTCTATTTATTGGAAAATCTAATTAAATACGTTTTTTCAATAAATTCTAATTAAGTACTGTTTATTAATTAACCAAGTACTCTTTAATAATTCTAATTAAATACTGTTTTAATTAATTTACTAATTTAGACTTCGTAGAGATTTATATTATTTTATTAGAATCTCTCATATGGTATAAATATTTTACTACAGATAAATAATAATAATACTATACTGTTATATAGGAAAATAATAACGAATATTACTATACTCGAAATCTTCGTCCGTAATAGCTTAATGTTTTTTGGCTAGTGTCTATGAAAATATCAATAATACATCAATATATAATATAAGATTACTATAAGCATTTGATATATTACTTAATATAATTAATTAATTATTTATCCTACTATGTATATTATGCTTTTAGGCATTCTATTTGTAAGATAAATTAATTTAATATATAATAATATAAAAATTATATTAGTAATAATTAAACAAATTTATTTTATAGTAAATTTAAATGTCTTTAATAACTTTATTAAGTAATCTTTAATAACATTAAATATAGTATAATTTAATATATATATATTAATTAATTTATATTATTAGATCTTTGGCAAATCTAATATCATACATAGAAATACATATCTATTAAACAACTTTACCTATACATGTAAGTATATTATTATTATTATATATTTATAGTTCTTTCACTTGTTTGATTTATTACTTATTTAATTCATTTATTATATATATTATTAATAGTATATATTATTACCTCTTAATTATTTATAAATAGTGATAAATTGATTATATATATATTTATGATTTCAAAAGTTTTTTCAATTAACTTTTTATTTATATTCTTCGATAAATCATTTATTTCAAAATAAATCTATACTATATGATCCAAACTTATAATTCAGTGTATCAATGTAGTGTATATACACTATCACTTTTGAATTATGTTAGTTTCAAGTTGAGTTTAATCTTTATACTATCACTTAATTATGTGTATTATAATAAACTTGTATCTTTCGTGGTTAATAAATTTGGTGTGTGTTCAATTTGTATATATCTTATATATATATATTATCTAATATATAATGTGATTTTTATTAGATCAAATATAAAAATGATTTATGGAAAACATCAGGTAATTATTAATATAATTTTATAGATAATAATTTTTATAAATTAAGATATTGATATCAATATTGATAATTCTATATATACCACCTCTTTTACATATCTTCCTCTATAGTTTCTATTTCTTTTATCTTATCGTATTATGCTTCTATTCTTTAACTTATCTTCTTTTCTTCAGTTATATTTTACTTTATACTTATCTTCTTCCTTTCTCTTTACTTATCTATTCTATCTTCTTCTTTCATCTATTAATTCATCTTTATATTATCTATTACTTCTTACTTTATCTTCTTATACTTTACTTCTTCATCTTACCTATATTATCTTCATCTAGTATTATCTTACTCTTCTTCTACTTCTTCTTAATATTCTTTATTCTATATTTTACTTATTACTTCTTCTTTATTCATATATCAATTCTACTTCTATCTATTATCTCATCTGTTCTTATATTTCTAGCTATCTTTTACTACTTATACGTCTTCTTATTACTATTATCTCTATTACTTCATCCTTATATACTTATCCTCTCTCTTCTTCTCTCTTCTTTCATCTTTCATCTTTCATATTCCCTTCTTCTTTCTATCTTATCTTTTCTTCTACTTCGCTCCATTCTAACTTTATCTTTTCTCTATCTTTCTGCTATCTTCGTCATTATCTACTTACCTTTATCTTATCTATTTCTATCTATTCATGTATCTCTATTTTTCTTTCCTTATCTATCTTATCTACCTTTATCTACTATCTCTTCTATCTTCTTCTTTCAAAACCTAAACCAAATCTTACCTCTATAAATTTGTTAAATTATTTATGTCTTTAATTTCTATTTTAATTTTCAGTCTTCCTATTGATTTTCGTCTTAAACATTTTTTATTCTTCGTGTTCTTTTCTTTTCTTCCTTTTCATCCACCCTTATTATTATATATTATTATTATTATTATATTGATTATAATATTATATTATATTATTA
>JABUQX010090383.1:7500-22649 GCA_015478945.1 Trachelipus rathkii | reverse complement strand
ATATATATATATATAAACTCTGCCCTATCCAAGTGTATTCTTCCAGGTACGCCACTGATATATATATATTATATATAATATATATATATATATATATATATATATATATATATTATATATATATATTATATATATATATATATATATATATATATATAATTTATAATATATATATAATATTATATTATATACCGGTATATATATAATATATTATATATATATATATATATATATATATATATATATATATATCTATATATATAGTATATATATATTATATATATATATTATATTATATATATATATTATATAATATATATTATATATATATATATATAATAGGGAGAGTATACACATACTCGAAGCGATAGAAATTACCTCCATTTTTAATGGTGGCGTTCATATTCGTGTCATGTTTGCGTTCATATTCTCCACACATTTATCCTCCAGGCAACATATTACTGACACAATATCATATACACATACTTAAAGTCCCCCTCTTCTAGATAACACCTTCCAGACATCCCTACTACTTATATCCCTATGTGTGAGGGAGAAAGAATTGCCCACATTGTATGTCTTGCAGTGTCGTAGAAGGCGACTAAGGGACGGGGGTAGTTGGGTTGGCTGCCCACTACGCACCTATCTCTTGCTAGGAATGCTAGTGTGCCTCAGAGATGGTCGTGATCGCCGTAAACGGCCGTCTAATTTTTCGGGGAAATTGTATGAATCGTATGGTACATGGAATGTCAGAGGAATAATGTTGAGGAGAAGAGAGGTGGTGGATGATTTAGAAAGGGTAAATTTGATTTGCTCGCTGTGACTGAAACAAGATGAAAGGAAACAGTGAAAATGAAGTGGTGTGGTGTGAAATGTGTGTGTGCTGGGTGGAAGGAATGAGAGGGGAGAGAAGGAGTTGCAAATTTTGTGAGTGACTTGGTGGTATAGAGCCTAATGGTAGAACTTTGTGTGTGGAGCTAGAATTTAATGGTTAATTTTAAGTTGAAAATGTGAAGGTATGTTGGTTGTGACGTATGGTCCATCTGAGGGAAACGTTGAAGAGAGTCGATCTTTTGGGATAATCTGAATGATGTTTTGGATGGGGTGAGTAGAAAAGCTTCAGATTGATAGTGTTGGGGGACATGAATGGTTGGATAGGTGATCAAAAAAGGGATGTATAACAGGTAGTTTTGGGGTGTCGGGAGAAAATGAGAATGGTAGGAAGATGATTGATTTCTGTGAGGAGAGAAGCTATGTGGGTAAGTAATGCTTTCTTTAAAAACAAAAGAGTATCCATTAGTATACTAGATTGGTGTAGGTAGAGATGGTATCGAAGTGAAAAGTATGATTGATTTTGTGTTGGTGAAGAAGGAGATGTTGAAGTATGTGTTGGATGTTAAATCAGTGAGGGGTTTAGGAATGGGATTATCGGATCATTATGTTGTTCTATGTAAAATTAACTCTCTAATACGTTCATTCCTCATTTTATCAATTCTTCTCACACCTAACACGCCCCTAAGATTGTCCATCTGAACACATTGTACTTTAATTCTATACCTCTTATTCCAGACCATAGTCTCACCTACTATACATAACACAGGTAAAACATACCCTCAAGTAAGACCCTAGTGCACTCAAGACTTAGTCCCTTTACATCCACCAGCCACCTTCCTGCCATTCACAACTTTCCTACTACACCCTGCATCATCCGTTCCCTTTTCATCCTACATATATCCTAAATACTTAAACTCGGACACTTGTTCCAGCTGCTCACCATCTAACATAACTTCACACTGAGGACTGTGCTCACTCACCACCATAACCTTACTCTTATCTACGTTTACTTTCATACCCCTCCTTTTACACACCCTACCAAATCTCTCTACTAGGGATGTACCGGAACCAGAATTTTTGGTTCAGGCCGGAACCGGAACTTTTCGGAACCTTGGAAAAGTTCCGGTCTTAACCGAAACTTTTCAGATTTCCGCTACACCTTACATATTCTATTGAAAACTTGTCTGATTAACAAGTTGAGTCTCTATAGAAGTATCTGGCATGTTGTCATATCCATATTATGAGCTCTTAACTTAGTTCTGTAAGTCAAATTTTGGATAAGCAGATCAGTAAATTTATTAATTAAAATAGGAATATACTATATAAAGTTCTACCGGTCTTCAAAGTTTAAAAATTGAATTAATTTAATTAATTTAAATTAAAAAGTTTAGATTTTTGCTTGTGTTTGTAACACGATATTGTCGATTGAGTTAGACCGTTATCGTTTTTGTTATTTGTGCTTACGAACGATAAGAAATGCTTACCCAGTTTTAAAACGAATATCATGCATAAACAAAAGCGATTTTTCATTAAGTCACTTTTGTTTACAAACAATTGGAATCAGCTCTTGTGATGAAGCACGTGGTTTTGAAATTAAATAGAAATAAAAAAAACAAATGGTTTATTACAAATAAACTGATCAACTATTGTGATGGAGTTTATCCTTGGGAAGAAATGGATTTAAAGTAATTTATTGAATGAAGCATCATAAATTCAAAGGACCTCAACGCTGGCCATCTTGTTTGTTTCATTTTTTCGTAAGAACTTGCTAAATTCGGCAAGCATGGGAAACATAGCAACCTTACAGAATTAATAAAATTCCTTACGTTGATTAGCATTTTTCCGATTTTTTGCGGTCAAGTTTGAACAAAAATGAAAATGGCTTTCAAACAACATGAATATTTCCGGAGCAACATATAATACCTGTGTTTCTCTCTCTCTCTCTTACACGCTACATGCTTAAAAAAAACTGCTAAAAACTTGTATTTTAACTTTAGGAAAAAGAAACAAATACATATTTGTGAATTGTGATTAAACCCTTCTGTGAGAACACTTTAAGAAACTGTGTACTATTAGTCGATTAATTACTATAATTAGTGAAAGCAAACTTTAGTTGAATTTGATCAAATCTCAATTTTTGTTTTTTAAAGAAGAACAATTTGAAAAGGACATTCACTAATACTGGTCGAACCAAGTTAAGTTCCGGCCGGACGGGACACTTTAAACCATCAACGTTCCGGTCGCATCAATACTCTCTACCATCCTCTCAAACTCTCTTCAAGATTCGCCACACAAAACAAATCACTGCAATATAATAGGTTGGGCACCCCTCCACTCACCTCCAGTCTCCATCATTCTAACACCATTTCCTGCCACCCCACTCTCTATTCTTTCATAACCCCCATCCATATACAAATTTGAATAACCAAGGAGACATAACACATCCCTGCCTCCACTCCGTTATTAATATTAACCAATCATTTTTGACACCATTTATTCTCTTACACAGCTTCAACTATCGTCATACATCTTTTGATTCCATCAGAAGCATACCACCAACACGATATATCAACTAACACCTGCCATAGGGCTTCCGTATTAATCCTATCATAGCCTGTTGCAAATCCATAAAACCTAAATACAATTTATCCTAATCTCCCTCATTTTCTCAATCATTTGTTCAATGTAAAAAATTTGATCCATACATCCTCTATCACTCCTAAAACGCACTTGTTCTTTTCACCAATCGTCCTTCAGTCACTTGAAGCACTCTTTCGACTAAAACACCAACATATATCTTCCCTATAACACTCAATAACTAATTCCCCTATAATCTCTAAGTCCCTTATCTCCCTTAATACCCTTATTAAGGGTAACTATTACTTGTTTCCTCGCAATCCCTCGGAACTATATACACAACACTTTATAACACAACTTCAAATCCAATCAATCGCCATCGCTCGCCTCCGTTCTGAATCATTTCAACACCATAATTTCATCATACCTGCGATTTACGCATTCTAACTTTACTGACTCTACCATTACCTCCTCCTGCTAAGCCTAAATCCCCAAAATTACCTTATTCCTTCTTGCACATCAAACCCACACACATTCACTATCACCTTTCATTACTGCCAATACAGATTTTGAAAGTGTTCTTTCCACACTCCTCTCACATCATTTCATCAGTTCAAAGCACCATCCCTATTCATTATCTGAAGCCAAGTTCCACTTTATTCCTCAATTCTTACCTTTACGCGCTTCCTTCCCGAAGAGCTTCCTATTCCCTCTCTAAGTCCCTGTTTCATCCTCCTTCCAAACGTTTCATTTATCTCTTCCTTTCTCCTACATATCAACCTTTTAGTATTTCTTTTTTCCTCCTTATATACTTCCAAACATCTTTCTTTTGAAACTTCATCATTGGCTTTTAGTACATTCAACTACGCTTCTTTTTTTTAACTGCTTGCATCACCTCTTCATTCACCACTCACTGTTAACATTCTTACTTCCTACTTTAAGCACATCCACATACTTCCTTTGCACTAAAAACAACTGCTTCCTTCATTTGTGTTCCCGAGATTTGTTTCAGTTTCACACTTGTTAACATTCAACTGATTTACCTTGCGAGTGCTCTTAGATACTTATCCTTATTACCTTGTTCACTTAACTTCTCACTCTTAATTCTACCACTTCCTTCCGCATCACCTTCCTCTCCATCCAAGCCCCCACTAACTCAATTTAACATAGAACAACATAATGATCCGATAATCCCATTCCTAATCCCCTCACTGATTTAACATCCAACACATACTTCAACATCTTCTTCACCAACACAAAATCAATCATACTTTCACTTCATACCATCTCTACCCCTACCTACACCAACTTAGCATACATAGGATGGATACCATCCTATATATATAAGTATATATATATATATCTAATAATATATATATATATAGTAGCATTATATATATATATATATATATATATATATATTATATATATATATATATATATATATATATATATATATATATATATATATATATATATATATATATATATATATATTATAATGACAATCACTTTAAATTATATGTTTTGATTAAACACAATCTAATTGAAAACTCAAAAATGCACAAACAAAATGATGAAATGGATGAAGATGAATAAATGTAATAGAGCTGTTTAGGTTGAAGGATTTGTCTATCTCTAAAAAGTTAAATTTCTTGTCAGGAAAACACTTTAATTAAGATGTTAATTTTAAATGAATAAAAAAATCAATTTACAAAAGTTTTTATTAAAGGCCTAAAAATCTGCCCTTCAGATTGGACAAAATAGTCCAAAAAATAAGTTAATAGGTTAAAAAATTTAAAAGAATTTAAAGATAAAAAAAGTTCAAATAAAAAAGGGAGGCATAATAGTGTCAAAGGGAAACTAAAGGTATTTGTACTTTGCATATATTTAAACATGGAATACTACTGATAAATTTGTTTTCAGTGTTGTTTGGAAACAAAACAATTAATCAATACTACTGTTAAACCTAATATCATTGAAAAATTAACAATGTTTATTTATTCATTAGTTTTAATTTTAATTCTAAAATAATTTTGAGTACACAAGATCAAAAATAGCTGACTTGAGATGTTCATTAGAATATCTTATATATTAAATACTAAAAACCTTTCTCCATTCTTCAAAAAAGATGAGAACAAAATGGAATTTTAACTTGTACTTATTTAAAAAGATTAAGAGAGATTTCTCTATCCATTGATTAGCATAAAACCTTCTTCTCCATCTTAAGTTAACTGAAGCAGATGTCATTTTCATTCTCCCAAACTTTTGACAGTCTTAATTAAGATGATGATCACAATAGAAGTTTGCTAAACAAGAAGATTCAGATTCAGGAAGATTTTTGCTGGGGGAATCTAAAGAGAGAGAAGCAGGACTGGATGCAACCAGATGTGAGCATTCTTTGGTCAGTTTGGTTTTTAAAATGTGTCTCAATGTAGACTCCCATTTTTTTCAAGGCCTAATGTTGCCTATCGAGTCTGATTCATATTAGAGGGAATAATTGTAAATATTTGTTTTTATTCTTGGATTAAAAACTAAAATGGATTTCGAGTTCCTGTACTTTGATATAAAAAATTGATTGAAATTCAAGATTAAAAAGTCACAAGAGTTCTTAATTAAAAAATTAACATGAAAATTAACTAAATGAAAACTGAAAGAAATGAATTAACACTAATATCATATATATATATATATATATATATATAATAATATATATATATATATTATATAATATATATATATATATATATATATATTATAGATTATATATATATATTATATATATATATATATATCTATATATATATATATATAATAAATTATTTATATATATATATATATATATATATATATATATATATATATATATATATATATATATATATATATATATATATATATATAATTCTTTAATATAAATATATATTTCATTTCTATATATATATATATATATATATATATATATATATATATATAATATATATATATATATTATATATATATATATATATATATATATATTATATATATATTATATATATATATATATATATATATATATAATCACCTGAGAATCTTTCTGATAAAAACAATTATCTTGGTCAATTGGGTCCAATTCTTCCTCCTTTATTTCAATTTCATTTTTGATGTCCATTTTAATATTTATTTATTGCAATATTTCAAATAATTAGTAATCTATAAAACAAAAAGAAAAGATTTCTCTGACAAATTCCCTTCAAACAAATTTAGACAAAATCTAATCAAAGTTTTGAAATTTTAATTTTTTTTTTAAATGGAGTGTGGCATTCAGTCCATGGCTGCAACCATCACCAAGAAGTGGTCCTCACTTGCCTCTGCATAAGTCACCCCCAACCTCCCCATAGACACTAAACATCCAAAGTTCCCCCTACCCCCTTGTCATTTTGCAAATAATTCCCCCAATCTGTTCATCTCTTAATGAATATAATATATTGACTCCCCTCAGATGTCATATCCTTCCAAGCCTCAATTCAATAGATTTGTAACCATATGAATAAAATTTGGAATTAGTTAAATCATTTTTTAGGGCCTATATACCGTATATAGCTATATGTTAAGTGCATACAATGTCTTATGATGAAATTCAAACAAGGTTAATCTTTCCATTTGGTGATTAACTGGAATTTATTCACAATTAATTCTAGAAACTGGAAATGTATTTTGTATTAATTTACATTAAAAAAATGTGATATGCAAATTAAATAAATATTATTGTTAATTAAAGTTACTCCTTTTTCACCCCAACTTCTTGAACTTAAATTTATGTTTAAACATTTATTTAATATTAATTTAATTTTCAGTTTTCCTGATACACTTTCAAGAATCCTAATTTCTAATAATACCACAAAACGAGAAGCCATGGGAGGTGTTTACAACATTCCTTGTTATATGTGCAATGATTTATATTTTGGGGAAACTTTAAAGACCTTAAAAAAAAGAATAGACCAACATATGGGTGAAGTCAGGAGAGGCAATGCAAGTAGTGCTGTATTTAGACATTTATCACAAGAAGATCATGTTATTAATTGGATTGGGGCAGAATTTTTGTTTCATTCCAAAGATAAAAACAAATCAATTGATTGAGTCTTTTTCATTTATACACAAAGCAATTTTAACATATCAGAAATATTTTTCAATTTTGATCCAATCACAAAAAGATTTATATAGGCCTATATCAGATCATATTAAGGACTTGCTTTGAATAATTAATTTTTTGGATATGTATAAAAAGGAAAGAATGTGACACCACTGGTCCTTTTTGCTTTGAATTTATATTTTTATTTTCATATTTTTTAATATTTTAATTATATTTTAATAAGTTTAAAAAAATTTAGTTCTGAAGAGGAGACCAAGGATATGTCTCGAAACGTAAACTTTTTCTCGTTTAGTTATTTTTCTTAAGATTTTCCTTTATTTATTTGAAGTGGTTAAATATATATATATTAATTTTGCACTGCGAATTCTATTCACAGTATCACAATTTTTTTTTTCAAACGAGGGATGTACCGATGGTATCGGTATCAGTAGTATCGGCCACTTTTGAATGGTATCGGTATCGGTTAAAGGCCGATACTTTTTACTTTTTGGGTGAAAAAATTATGAGAAACTTTTTAGATTCAATAATAAATTTTTCGATATAGATAGCTAGTACTAGGGATGTACCGATATTTTTTATTCCTCGATTTCCTTTTTAACTTAGATTTTTAGCGTTTTCCAACTTGGGTTTTAGCGCAAAATTTACCTATTTGGACACCCATTATTATAATTTATACAGATTTATGTACTTTTTTAGTTGAGCAATAGTATTTTTTTTTTTTTTGTACGCAATTTAGTGAGAGCGTGTGAGGCGTGAGTGTTTTTAAACTTCCTGGATTATTCATATTTTTAGATATTGCTGTAAATAGGGTTTTATCGTTTTAAAATTAGGTTTTAGCGGTACAAATAAATTTTCCTCATTTTTTCTTTTTTTTTATGTTCTTTTTTTTTTTTTTTTTTTGATTGCGTGTTTTCGTGTATGATAGCAGATTTGCACAGGCGTAGCTTTCTTTTGACATTACCAACATCAAATGGCTTGCACTCTAACTCTGCATCATGGAATACTAACTCTCTAACTCTAAACCTAATTTTAAGCTCCTTGTCTGAGAACCCAGATGGCTAAGAATTCAACCTTTCTCGTTTTAATATATCCAACTATAACTTATTTATAATTTCCGTCTGAAGAGGTGGAGTATGTGCCTTTGTAAATATAAACATTCCTATAACACGTCTCAAGAATCTCGATCTCCTAACTTCGATGTTCTGGGGCTTAAAATTCTTCTTCCTTCTACTACAATTTTCTTGTGCTCTGCTACTGTTCTCCTAACAGAAACGATTTTCATGCTTTTTTTTGATTACCTACTACTTCTCAAGAGACTGTTATATCTTCCATCCAAATACTGAGGTCCTCTATTAGGGGATTTCAAATGTACACAACATGAATTGTTGGGTTCCTCTAGTACTGATTTAGTTGGGAGGAAGCCGAATCATTCAGCATCTCAATGATCTGGAGCAACTGATTAAATAACCTACACACCTTCGGGATCGTCCCAACCGATTCTTTAACACCTTGACCTATGTTCACCACTAGTCCTTCTCTTCTATAAATACACACCCTTCGCTCCTATCGGTAAAATCTGACCACAACCTTATATCACTAAATTTTAATACTTTCTCTCTAACATCTCCTCATCCTGCCCTATGCGGTTTTTTCTGGCACTTTGGATCGGGCGCTGGGGGACATGTGCGTTTGCCTTCTACGCTAACTATAATTAAGTGACTGCTTTGACTCTTCAGACGCTTCAGATTCTGCCGATAAAGTGGGAACTGTAAATTGTTTAATGAGATGAGCAAGGTTCATTCCTTCTTGGTACTCAATCTTTCTCCTCACAATCCATGTTCCTATGCTTGTTTCCCTGTCCATTCAGTCTAGAGACCAATACTTATCGGGTTTGTGGAAAAATTCTCAGTTCTCCATCACTCTTGCCAATTTTCATTCAGCAGAAATCGTTGCAGGGATAATTTCGACGAGCAAAGAGGACTTTTTCATTAAACGAAAATCCGCTGACCTCCTTGTTCTCCTACTGACAAATTCTCTCTGGCCTCTTGCCAAAACACATCTCTAACAACTTCTCTGTAAATCATCCTTTCCTCTCTTATTCGCTCTGATGATTCTGTTGTTAATACTCCAACTGAAAAAGGCCAATCATCTCTTTGGCCTCCTATTTTGCTCTAATTCAACCCTGGACGATTCTGGTATTCCTCTTTCCTCCTCCTTCTCCTCTCAGGTGTTCTAATGCCTTTACCTGTCATTTTCATTTTAATCGGTGCATGGGCTCCTGAATCTATGAACGTTAGGAAGGCGGGTGCCCGGATGGCATTTCCTCTCCCGAGTTTTGAGGAGTGTGCTTCGTGCTGACCCCGCCCCTCGTTCAGCTACATTCTCTATGCCTTCAATACCAGCACTTTCCCTCCAGTGTTGGAAGCGCGCATATGTCCAACCTATTCCGAAAACAGATGCTGTTCTGATCCTTCTAACTTCGCCCCAGTAGCTCTAACTTGTATTCTTTCTAAGATCTTTGAAACCCTTCTTCACCTTTCACTTCTTGGATCATCTGGAATCTCTTTCCTTCTTTCTGATTACCAGTAAGGCTTTCGGTGCTCGAGAAAGCTACTGGCGATATAACTTTCCTATTTTAACAGATTTATGGTTTTCCGCCATTGGAACTACGGGAAGACTTGTGTGTGGCGCTTGACATATCAAAGCATTTGACCGGGTATGCGCGTCACTGCTCTCCCAAGCTCCCCTCCTTTGGGTTTTCCTCCTTCTCTTTGTTACTTATGTCTAGCTTTCCTTTCAAATCGCTCAATGTCGGCTGTTGTGATGGAGCGACTTCTTTTTCTGTCAATAGTGTGTTCCTCAGGGTTCTTGTTTATCTTCTTACTTTATTCCTCCTTTTCATCAATGATCTTCTCACATGCACATCTAACTCTAACCCATATGTCGATGACTTGACCCTTCCTTCTTCAACTCATTTCAGTCTTGCTCCCTCTTTTTATCCTAGAATTGCCTCTCATTTTAATCTTTCTGATTCTATTCTCGCTGATCTGGAAGAATTTCAGGGTTGGGTCGTCTCAAGCTGTGAAATTTAATTCTTCTAAAAACCCAACTTCTACAAATCCTCTCTTCTCTAAGACACTTAACTTTTCTATCATCTTTCTACGGTTCTCTCGCCTCTCTCCTGTTGACAATATACAACATCCTTGGCCTTAACATAAAACAAAAAATGTTTTGAAAACCTCTCCACATCACAGTGGTTGCTAGGGCGGCCTACAAGAAACTGGGAGTTTCTTTTTAGAGTGCGAGACTTTTTTTTCCTCTCCTCAGTTACTCCACTATACAGGGTTCAATCCCGCCCTTGTATGGAGTACTGGTCTCTCATTTCTGTGGGGGGCGGGGGCTCTGGTTTCATCCGGCTTTTGTATAGGTCGAGTCAAAAGGCCAAAAGACTTATAAAACTGCTGTACTTTCTAGTTCACTTGACCCTTTATATTTGCGGCGCGATGTTGGTGCTTTATCCCTTTTCCATAGGTACTGTAGAGGCAAGTGCTCGAGGGAACTATCCACTCGCGTACCACCACCTTTACGACGCCCTCGTAGCACAAGGGTGCTGTGTCGGCACATGAGTTTTGTGTTGATGTTAGTAACTCCAGACTGGTTGCTGCGGTGCTTCTTTCTTTTCCTGCCACCTCTGTTTTTTGGAATTCTCTCATCATCTGTGTTTCCTACTCATTTTAATTTCCACTTTTAAAGCCTGCGTCTGTGCTTATCTGCGTAATTTTGCGTTAGATGGATTTTGAGGCGTTCTCAAAACCCACTCCTTGAATAGGGTCCTGCTGAGAGGCGGTGACAACTGTAAAAAAAATAACATTAATAAAAGGTTCTACTAAGGAATTCCTTAAGCTGCTGAAACCCACAAGAATGGCACTCCGACGGTGAACCACTTTTAGAATGCATTAAAATAGCATAACGCCGGAGCTTGCTCGCTTGACAAAAAAAAAAAAAAAAAAAAAAAAAAGAGACAGGAAGTGGAAGCGGCCTTATCTGCAACCCCTGGCAACAGCATTGATAGTGACGATTGGTGGCTTTTCACCAAATAAACCTACTGAAGATGATGAATTTGGATATGTTAGACTTTTGATAAGTTCATGGCTGAAATTGCATTGACATCTCATTCGCCTTCAAAGGAATCACACCAGGGGAACCTTTCATAAAAACTGAAGAGACAGTCATCACGGACACAAGATAATTTCAAAATTTGCAGTCTGTGAAGAGGAGATGGGCTCTACTGAAAACATGAGATGCTGCCTAAAGAAGAGAATTCCTTTCATCCGGTGGCATGAAAATGGGCCAAGGTTTTCAATATTATCAGTCTTGCAGGCAAATAATATCAGCACCTCCTTCATCAGTCAAGAGAGAGCGTATTTTAGTGTAGGTAGTGAGAATTTAAACACCCCAAAAAGGAACAGTCCCTCGCCCAGATACTAGTGAAAGCTTTAATGTTTTTGCATCCACAATTTGTGATTTTTGAATTTTAGTTTGAATGATATATATCTTAAGCAGTCATTTTATTATGTCCATGTTTTGAAAGTAATAGCGTTTTTTTTATTTAACTTTTGGCTGATTAATTGAGGTCTCTCTTTCATTATTTTATTCTTTATATGTAGCTAGTTAAAGAATCTTCTGGTAAATTGTAATCATGTTAAAACATAACAGCTAGTAGCTAAACTTTTGGTAAATACTACTTGAAAATGGAAAAGGAATATTTTTTATAAACACAAACATAAAAAATTATTAATATTATATTTGCAATTATTATTCCTTAAGGGGTATATTTTAATTTTATAAATAAATATTAAACTTGGGCCCAACCAAATATGAAATATAAATGACTAAGTATTGTTTGGTACAGGGAATGCAATCTTGAGTTGCCTAGCAGTGCAAAATGTTCTATCTTATTACTGTGTATTTTTATATTAATTAAAGTATCGGTATCGGTATCGGCACCTAAAATAATAGAGTATCGGTATCAGCCCTTTTTCTGGTATCGGTACATCCCTATTCAAACCAATACTGATACTAATTTTTGATGATACCAATACGCAATACCTATACTTTTTATCCTATATATAATAATATAATATATATATATTTATATAATAGTATATATATATATATATATATTACGGTAATATTATATAATTATATATATATATATATATATATATATATATATATATATATATATATATAATATATAATATTATATGATAATTATATATATATATTATATATGGTATATATATATATATAATGATATATATATATATATATATATATATATTATATATATATATATATATATTAATCATATATATATATATATATATAATATATAATTATTATATATATATATGTAGATTGATACTACCACATTAATAGACCAGGAGGATGATATGGTTGTTGACATTTACTTGTGTCAAGCTGATGCCCGACTATTGACCCGTTGTAAGGGGGAGTTCTATGCCCTCTGAGTTGAGTTAGAATAGGATTTATTTATTTATTTATTTCATTTTTAATTATGTCTTATAACATTGTTGTCTCCTGAATGTGAAGTATTAATTTTCTTTGTCTTTCCAGACTGATATAGCAGATTTTGATATAGTACAAATATATTAAATAGTAACAGTTTATTTTTATAGTTTATGTTTTGATATAATAGTTAGTAGATGGAATAGTAGGTCACGAGGATAATAAATTACTTGGAAGCTTGGAACCTTTTTTCAACCAAGGACTTATTCATCGTCGAAACGTGAGTTAAAGTTATTCTGTCACATACATTCATTTATTTACTAAATGTTTAATCATGTAAATAATTCTTCAATTAGTACATACTTTGCATTACTTTCATTCGGTCAGTCTGTCAATACTATTTAATTTGTACATGCTGAAATAAGCTCATGTTCTTAAAAGATACTTATTGAACATCATCTTTGTAGGAAAAGAACTTATTCCAAATCACTTATCAGACCAGACAAGAAAGAAAGTTCTCTACTGATATAACGCTTATTAATACGTTTGAGAGTAAGTTGTACACCCTTTTGTCATATAATCAATTCAATATGATATAATAACTTTTCAGTAATGTAACTTATATGTTTATATTTAAATTCAATTCAATTCATTTAATAGCTTACACTAAATTCAATTAATTACATTATCCAAGAAAGTAAAGTAAAATCCTTTTACTTTCAGACTTTCTTTTTGGGGCCCAAAAACCCCAAAATTCGTCGCTTTCTTTTTGGGGGGCCTAAAAACCCCAAATTCTCAACAATATCAACCAAAACCTCCAATCGCACATTTCTTTTTTTGGGGCCGAAAACCTCCAATCATTTGTTGTCATTTCTTTTTGGGGGCCGAAAACCTCCCAAACACTCAGATTCAAATTTCTTTTGAGAGGCCTAAACCTCCAATTTTTAAGTGAATTCTTTTGAGGCCATTATTTATTACCAGTTGCAATTTCTTCATTGCTTATTTTGAAAAAGAACTAAAATGTATTAAAGATTCTTCATTATAGAATAGTAAAACACAGTAGGAGTAGTTAAAAGAATTTAACAACGTTGAAACTAGTCATTAAAATTTGAAATCAACGCTAGAAGAACCAATCCAATCCAACTTCTTTCTTAATAATTATTTATTAACTGATTTTGGAAAGTTTGTTCATCAAATCAGATGCTATTACTAGTCATTGCTAGTCATTTATGAGTAAATATATTATTTGATTTTGATATTACCTGAATGAGATTAATCACCTGAATTATCGACTATCAATCGTCAATTTGCCATATGTAAATATATATAAAGAAATAAATTTTAAGTTGTAAATTTCTTTCTTTATCCGCCTGCCTATTTTTGTTCTATTCAATTAGTATTGTTTTGATGGTTGAATTCAGTTAATGTTTCTGAGAGTTAATTAGTTGGCTGATTTATGAATCCAATCATTCATGACAATATTCTCTTATCAATCCATATTTATTAATCAATTCAAAGGTCAATCTGCTTTTTGGGGGCCCAAAACCTCCCAAACACTCAGATTCAAATTTCTTTTGGGGGGCCTAAACCTCCAATTTTTAAGTGAATTCTTTTGAGGCCATTATTTATTACCAGTTGCAATTTCTTCATTGCCTATTTTGCTATTTTGAAAAAGAACTAAATTGTATTAAGATTCTTCATTATAGAATAATAAAACAATGTAGGAGTAGTTAAGAGAATTTAACATTAAAGATTTGAAATCAACACTAGAAGAACCAATCAACACTAGAAGAACCAATCCAATCCAACTTGTTTCCTAAGAATTATTTATTAACTGTTTTGGAAAGTTTGTTCATCAAATCAGATGCTATTACTAGTCATTGTTAGTCATTTATGAGTAAATATATTATTTGATTTTGATATTACCTGAATGAGATTAATCACCTGAATTATCGACTATCAATCGTCAATTTGCCATATGTAAATATATATAAAGAAATAAATTTTAAGTTGTAAATTTCTTTCTTTATCCGCCTGCCTATTTTTGTTCTATTCAATTAGTATTGTTTTG
>JABUQX010090383.1:0-2500 GCA_015478945.1 Trachelipus rathkii | reverse complement strand
AGACACCTTTTTAAACATATTGATAGATCCATGTGGCATGTTTTTCACATGTCTCTATATCCGACTTTCAATGTTTTAAAATTACAAAGAACAGAGCGATACCCCCATTACGATGGCTACCAAGTAACTTCAATTCAACATCAAAACTGAAACGCCACTAAAATTATCAATCGGTTAACAAGTTATAAAAACTATGTCTATCAATCCCTGGGTTAACAAGTTTATAAAAACTATGTTTACACTTTGCCATCATAGAGACAAAAACATTATTATAAAGAACTAGGTAACAAACCTTTATTGCTCTCCTTCTCCGACATATTAAATAAGCGTTTCAATCAAAATACATAAAAACTCTAAAATATAGTAACACAACTCCAATACAAAACTTCAATTGGCATAAAATAGCCGATTTGCAAACTTGCCGGGCGCGAAAAATACTATTGCCACATCGTCGGTTAACATTATAATAAAAAAGATGATAATATTTCTCATAATCACTAGGTTCACAGTGAATGTGCATATAGAAAATTTTATTTATTTTTTTAGTTATTTGAATGGTTATCTGTATATTTTATTTATAATTAAATAATTTTAAAAAAATTTTCCTTCCAAGTAAAATTAAAATTTAACGTTCGAAATATCATGTCAACAAGGTAAAACATAAAAAAAGGGCTAAGCCCATAAAGGAAGATCAAAAATATAAACCGTGGTCAAAATTGACCCATGGAATTCCAAAGGGTTGGTCGAATTTCGTGAGGCCAAAATGACCCATGGATGACCAAAGGTAGCCAAAAATTACCGTGGCCCAAAATTGACCCATGTATCTGGCAAGGTGGGAACAACGGTAACGCACATCAAAAAAATGGGCTATAAGCCCCTAAAGTTTAGCCAGAAATTACCGTGGGCAAAAATGGCCCACGGTCGAAAAAAATTAGGGGGATAAAATAGGGGGTAAATTACGTTAAACGTTGCTGGCAACCGTTTGGGCGCACCTCCTTTCGGAAGGGTTAGCCAAAAATCAGGACGGTTTTGCGCGTAAAAAATTGGTTGCCGAAAAATTAGGGCTGGCACACATTACTGAAGTTTCAAAATAAACTAGGGATTTCAAAAATTTTAGGGTTCTAAAAAAATTCGTGTCTCAAAAAATTTGGTTCTTCAAAAATTGATCTCAACACATTGGTATCTCAAAAAATCGGGTTCTCAAAAAATCCGGTTCTCAAAAAAATCCGGCTTCTCAAAAAATCCGGTTCTCAAAAATCGGGTTCTCAAAAATACGTGGGCCAAAAGTGACCATGGAGCCAAGGATTGGTCGAAAATTTGGCGTTCTTAAAGTCCAGGCCCAAAAAGTCTAGGCCCATAAAGGCAGAGCCCAACCAAAAGTTGAGGCCAAAAGGTAAAGGACCAAAAAAGTTAAGGTCAAAAATTCAGGCTGCCAAAAAAGGTCAAGGTCAAAAAGATCGCGGTCAAAAAAAGGTCAAAAAGGGATACAAAACTATTGGGCTCAAATGCCAGGTATGGTTCCTGGACGCTGTGTCAAATGGGACCAAACGTCAATATCACCTCCTACTACTCGAGATCCACCCAAAATGTGGGAACATTATTCCACAGGCGAATAAACATTTATAAATGTCCAGAGTATCTGCGCGAAGGAACAATTACACGCAATCTGAAAGAATTCCCAGCTTTTGAGGCCATTTTAGTAACCGATGTGATTTGAGTTCCAAGACAATACATAGTTTAATTGTTTGGTCCTAGAATGTTTATGTTGTTACGAGATGGTAGAGTCCTCAAGGGTGGAAGTTCGGGAGGTATTTATGAGAGGGAAGATATGAAGAAGTTGAGTTTCAAAAGAATTGAATTTCACAAAATTACGGTTAGCCCACTGAGAAATTCACCAAATCGGCAAGAAGTGAATCAGAAAGCGTAAGCGAGAGGAAACTCTAGATACAAAGAGTGGAGCACAATTCAAAAAATGAGTGGAAGAAAAGAGAGTCGAGTCTATCAGCATAAGAGTGAACGAGTTAGAAGTGCAGCTAGAAGATCGTTGATGAAAAGTAGAATAAGTTGGAGATAAGCAGAACCATGAGGACACCACAATTAATAAGAAAAGAGTAAGAGGTTGCTCCATAACAAGAGCTGAAATGGACGAAGAAAAAAAAACGTGAAAGAGAAGCAATATTGAGGAAATCCAAGGAAGGTAGCTTAGAGAGTAGCGACGCATGCCATTCCCTTTCAAAAGCTTTAGATATGTCAAAGCGCTACCTCACAAAACTCCCATGATAATTGTATATAATTACTAATAGATATTTAATATATAATACTATATATAATATTAATATATATATATATATATAATATATATATAATATATATTATATAATATATATATATATATATATTATATTATAAATACTATATATATATAATTATTATATTATATATATATATATTATATATATATATATAAATATTAGTGAATGACATGGCATCATCTTCTTGG
>JABUQX010090382.1:12500-49240 GCA_015478945.1 Trachelipus rathkii | reverse complement strand
TAATCCTATTTTAATGGGAAAAAATCATGGCTTTACCTTGCTATTTATTAAATATGCTCATGAGCAAGTAAAGCATCTTGGCATTGGTACTACTCTTAATTACATCAGAAATCAAGGTGTGTGGATACCTAAGGGTAGAGCTGCTGTAAGATCTGTATTATTGGAATGCATTACATGCAAGAAGTACAATGCTCTTTCTTACAGGTACCCACGTTTCACTGACATACCTAGAACACACATGAATCTTATAAAACCCTACCAACACACAGGTATTGATTTTACCTCTCATGTATATGTCAAAAACAACACCTCAAAGTTAGATAAAATGTACATCTTAATTTTCACTTGCTTAAACATCAGAGCTGTACACTTAGAACTAGTACCCTCTATAAACACCTCTGACTTTCTGTTAGCCTTCAAAAGGTTCTGTAATAAATTTAGTATACCATCATACATATATAGTGACTGTCGTAATTTATTTTAAATTACTTCATTTGCCACTTGTGGCCAGTTTTCCTTTTGGGTTTTGATGACTGGATTCGCGAGTGGTTAATTTGCGATCGTGATCAAGGGAATTGTGAATGCACTAGTCATCACTATTTCCTTTTTAAAAATTTGTAAATAGTAATCTTAATAATCATTTATATATGAAAATTAAAATTTATTAATAGAAACTTGCTCTGAAAGTCGGTATCATTTGCACCGAGAAATTTCAGATTTCAATACCGTATTATGATAGAGGCTCATAAGAGTAAAGTATCCCTTATAATTGGGCTACGCCCTTGAAATTCACAATATTAATTCATTTAATAATAAATTGTAAAAGTTCCAAGTTTGGGACCACTGGGTTACCTGTAACCCCTAAAAAATGGGGTATGGGGCTGGAGCCCCCCCCCATTTCATTTTTTGTTAAAAATTTCAACGGATTCTTCTTATTCATGTCAAAAACTATTATTGTACCAATTTTCAACCAAGTAAATTATATATTTCGATATATATATATATATATATATATATATATATATATATATATATATATATATATATATATATATATATATATATATATATATATATATATATATATATATATATATATATATATATATATATATATATATATATATATATATTTACACAGAACCTTCCAAATTGAAAGGTAAAACTGATACAAGTAACCGGCATTCGATTTTCTCTCTTTTGACAGAGTTTTGAAATTTCATACTTCCCTTAATTATACTACAGATATAAAACTATATTTTGATAAAGTTTTACATCGATCAAAGTCATAATTACATAATTATAAACATATCGAATTACCTGTCAAAGATAGGCTTTCGATTTTGAGAATTTTCATTTTGAAAGTTTTCCCACTCACCCCTAATTAACCAGGTGCTCAATGAGTGTCAGACTTGGTTGATATTTCAAGTTGGTCTGGACACTCTAGTCTTTCATTTACGTAAGTGTCATTGACCTCCTTTAATCGAAAGGTCAAGTTTTGACCTCAGATAACCTTTCAAATTTTTACATTAAAAATTCAATATATTTCAACTCACAGTCGTCTTAGAAAAATAAAATTTACATCAAACTAATCAGAAAAACATACAGAATCTGATAGTTATTGTTAAAATTGTTAATTATCTTTAATTAAAAAATTACAATTATTATGCAATTTCTCTGAGAATAAACATATCTAGTTAATAACATGTGATTGTTGCTAAAAGTTTCTGTTGTAAACTTCTAATGATTTTTACATTAAATCTATATTAGTTCGTTCAACAAATTTATTTATTTATTATATAGTTTTAATTTTGCTATCTTTTGATAATAAATTTATTATTTAAACGTTAATAATTAAAATTGGGATTTATTTAATTAATTGCTAATTGTCAACCGCTCGGCATTTTTTCTCGTGAACTATAAAACGGCGAGAGCGACCGAGGAGCATGTTAATCTTAATTTACTGCACTTGTCATCAGTAGACTCCGTCCCATATTTTGCATTCCGAGTCGAAAGAGAAGTCTACGAGATTCATTTATAATGCAGTTACAGTAGTCAATATTTTTTGATGAAGCTTGCTTCTCAAGTGAGCTTCCACCTTTCAATTTTAGAGGTTCCGCGCCATTTCAGTAAATCAACAGCAGAACCATTGAAATTTTCCTTCCGTTAAACAGTGATCTTAGAATTTTTATAGGTATATCATTCATAAAGCCTTCCTGGACAAACTGATAGGACCCCACTAATGGCTATTCAGCCCCCCTTCTATCCTATTTCAGATGTTAGAAAAAAAGGCATTATTTTTTGATTCGTTTATATATTAATTTTTTGATAAGTGTTTTGACGTTATATATCGAATCAGTCTCTTCTGATTGTGTTGTTCTATTTGGAATGACCCAATTTTGATAGTGGACACACGAGTCGATATATAATGTTGAAGTACTTCATATAGAATAGTTCACAGTCTTGGATTAATCCGATTCGCCTACGGTTATTTGGTAACCGGTTTTTATCACCGGACCAAATATCTGTGCAAATCACCTTCCAAGTCGCCCCTTTTTATTTCGTCTTAATTTTTATGTCCAGTTTTATTTGTAGGTGGAGAAATCTTCGAGGTTTTTGCCTATCTTTTTACTCTCCCTCTCTCTATCTCTTCGGCGAAAGCTAAAAAGATATAATATTTACAAACACCTTTGTACCCAACGTGATGTATACTACCTTTTTGTTTATTTTTTTACACAAGAAAACAATAAACTCACACTCAAAAAAGTAAGCAAAAACGCTAAAAGGGAAAAATTGAAAGGATAAAGGATTTTGGGAAATTTTAATATAAAAGGAATGTTTAGAAAGGTTCAAATTTAAAGATTTGGTTAAAATATAATAATAAAGAAAAATTCTCGTCATAGTTGAAATTAAAAATTTCAATCAAAATAAGTAGGTCAGAAATTACTGCCTCGCCGTCAATAAAAAATGAAACCCATTTTTTATTAATATTAAAATTTATATATATAGATTGTAGATAGCATAAAAAATAGAAAGTTTGAAATAGTAACAAAAAATCAAAATCCAAATATTTGTCAATATTTCATACGTGAAATCTGCATTTTCAAGAGTCGTCAGATTCTTGTCATAAAAATGTTATTATAACATTCCCCCCTTAAATATTATAAACGAAAATTACTCTTTATATATATATTTATTAAAATATTTATATAAAATTATAAATATTTATTTAGAAATATTGAAAATCACCTTGATAACTGATCACGTTCCAAAAATTTCGAGTCAAAATTGACAAATAAAATTCGCTACCCAAATTGGCTATTTTGTCCAAAAATCTTATTTATAGCCTTTTTTATATAATTTTTATTATATAAATATAATCTATATATATATATTTATGTATATATATATATATATATATATACATCCATAAATTTCTTTTGAAAAATAAGAAATTTTATTAGCCAAAGTTTAACGAGTTTCTGAATTTCGTGTAACTTTCACGCCGCGAATTCCGTGCATGAAAATTGTAGCTAGTGGTCTGGTAATTTTAGTTTCCCGATTGGTGGTGGAGCAAATATAGAATATCCCCTAGGCAGAGGCTTCACCCCTGTCCTGTAGTAATAATTAGTTTCCAAGAAGTAGACATTTGCTTATTGGGTTTCTTGTTGTTTTCCTTGTTTTCTGTACAGAAACGAGAAACATTAGGAACCTAAAGTAAAAGTTATTGCATTGGAAATTTGTCTTTCTCCTAGAATGCTTGCATTTCTAGAGATTGACGATTCCTACAAATAATAATTATTGTTGGTAGTCATTACCATTAATAATAATTATTATTATTATTATTATTATTATTATTATTATTATTATTATTATTATTATTATTATTATTATCATCATTTATTTTAGTGTAACTAGTATACTGCTTTCTATTATTATTATTATTATTATTATTATTATTATTATTATTATTATTATTGCTTTCGTAGTACTAATTATAGAAAGTCTTAGTAGTATACTATTATTGTTATCATTATCACAATAAATATTGTTGTTATTATTGTCATCATCTTCGGAATTTGACTAGAGTTTTTTTCATCTCTGTCCACTTTCGAAGATATAAAATAATACTACATCTTGTTCGATAACGTGGTTACACATTCGGAAATTCAGAAATAACTTCGCAATAAAAAATTATAATTTTAAATATCAAAGCGACTTCCATATAAAATAAATCTAGTATACTTTCAATAACAACATAAAAAATAAATTTCAATTAAATTTAATATACGATAAAACTTTTTCGTCCCCAAAAATCATCATAAATGAAACTCGATTCTTTTATGGACATTCAGTTTATATAAGCAGTAAATTAGAGAATCAACAATTATTTTTCATTCGTTGTATATATGTATATATTAATTACTCTGGTCCACACGAGGTCCACCGATTATATATATATATATATATACAAATTTATATTCCACTATTCATTGGCCGCTTCTAAACTGATCGAGTGAAAGTGGTACCGCGTTGGAGATTAGTTTGGAAGCGGGAATAAATGTAGATTGGTGATCTGGTCTTCATTAGCCCAGCTACCTGGGACTGGGTCACTAATCCCCACAAGTGGCGCCCAACGTGCTTTAACTCACGCCCCCATTTCAAAACATTTAATTTGCGCCACATTTTAAGTGGCGCCCAACGTGCTTTAACTCACGCCCCCCATTTCAAACCACTTCAATATTAAATATTTATTTTTATTTTATGACCATTTATTGGTACCATTTGTTTGTGAGTTATAAATACTTGGCACACGAACTTTCACCCAATTTTTCATAAAATTTTAAAAATCATTTACAACCTTTTTAAACTATTTTTAATAATAGTTTTTTATATAAATTTTTATATTTGTGACTTCGTGTCATTATATATATTCCCTTAAACATAATTTTCCCCTTAAACTCCAACTTTAGACAAAATATTAAATAAACTTTTATTTTTGTGTGGGGAGCTTATATGAGTTGTAGTCTCCAGTTCTTCCCATACAAATTTATTAGCTCTATAGAGAGCATTCAATAGAAATATTTAGTAAAAATTTTTCGGGGAATTTTTAAAATTTTTCCACCCAATTTAGGGGAATTTTTATTTTCCGTTTAAAAACTTTAAAAAATTTATAAAACCAAAATAAAATAACAACTACAGTTATTTTCTTTAAAAATATTTTAAATAAAATATTTTTAATATTTAAAAAATATTATATATATATATAAATAATAAAACTCCTTCATTTAATTAGAAGTGAACTTCATTTCTTTTCATTTTATTTTTACATTAGTAAAAATATATTTATTTTGCATATTTTATATTTCTTGTGGTATATAGAAAAATATACACCTTTTAATACTTAATCTTAAGTTTCATTATTATATAAAACTTTTGTGTAATATAAACACTTACTTAATATTAAGTTAGTTTTAAATATTTCTAACATTAATATTCATAAAATTATTTATATATATATATATAAAAATCACCACTCACTGATCGTAGGGTCAATATATTTTTTTTATATAACAATAGTTTATATTTATATATATTTGAATATATATATACTTTTCAGTGATACCTCGTATAGGTATTCACATTTTACCGGTTTTATCCGGTATATATATTATATAAAAATAACTTAGTTTATAATTTGATTTTTTTAGTGTCACGAGACACTCTTTTATGTATAAAAATTTTTATACAATATTTTCCAGCGCTTTATACCGGTACATCTGAGACCGGTTCATCGGTTCAACATTTTTGTTGAACATTATAAAATATATTTAATCTTATAGTTCTTTTTGTGTCTCAAGACACATTATTTTTGTACAAAGTACTCGTACTTGTACAATATTTTTACTTGTACAATCTATATTGTACTTGTATTATAAATCAACATTTAATCTGATAAATTTAAATATTTTAATAATTTAGTGTCTCAAGACACATTTTTTCTCTTTATATATTTTTAAATTTTTGATTAAAAATGGCTTCCCATATGTCTGATCTATCAGATAGTGACCTCAAAGTCTATGGGGCACACAAAAAATCACGTAAAACATTACGGAGTCGTGCTACCAAGGCTATTAACGAGGCCAATAATAAATTATTAGATCCAAATACTAAAGTTGATGACTTAGGTTATATCATAACTAACTTAGAAGACTTAGATCTCAAATTAGCTGAAACTGACAACAACATCGCCCAATTTTTGGACGATGAGAATTCATTGATTGATGATGAAGAAAATTATTCAAGGCATATTGCCCTATTAAAAACAATTACTACCATTAAATATAAAATTCAAGACCTCACTAAACCACCTTCGCGACCAGCTTCGCGTCCTGCATCACCGATTGTCCCGGCTACCCCTAGAGAGCCGGAGGCATTTAAACGTCCCATTAAAAAACTACCTACCTTTAATGGCAATATTTTAGAATATGCCTCTTTCATCGAATCATTTGAGAACTATGTCGAAGGTCAGAACTATTCTGATCTTAGTAAACTCGGTTTATTATTGGATTGTCTTCAAGGCACAGCAAAACAGATGGTATCTGGCTATGCCATCACCGGTGATAATTATAAAGTTATTCGAAGTCTTCTTAAGGAAGATTTTGATAACCCTGCGAAAGTCCAAGAGACTTTAATATTAAAATTAACTAAGTTAACCCCCCCCCCAGGTATGAATATGCAGATCTCTATCAATATAAAGCTGACATAAAATGCTATATAGAATCTTTAAAACATAAAAAACTAATAGTGGACGATAAAACTGGTTCCACTATCTTGGGTGTTTTACTGGCCCAAAAAAAATTGCCCTCACAAATCAAAGAAAAGGTGAAATGGGATAGGGCTGGTGAAAGTTGGACCCTTGAATTACTTTTTGAAATGTTAAACCAGGCCCTTTCAGTTTTAGAGGCCTCAGGTCAAACATTATCCAACAAGGACGATAAAAATCCCCATAAAAAATCTGAGTATACTTCACCTTCCAATAATAAATGGAAGGGACAAGGGGCCAAACCCAAACAATCAACTATATTAAATACAAATATAAATTCACCACCTCAAAGGTCCAATAATAAACAAAACTACCAACCTAACCAAAATAAACCTAACTTTAATAACAACTTTAATAGGTTTAACAATAATAACCCCCCTAACCATCAAAAGTAGAACCCCATATTATAACAACAATCAAAATAATTATCAACATCGCCCTTCAAATAATAATCATAACCTCACCTTTTATAATAATAATGGTCAAAATAACCCTATAAAATGTCGTTTCTGTAACAGCAGTCATTACACCGCCAATTGTAGTCTTATAAACACTCTTGAACTTCGAAACCAAATTGTCCAAAATCATCATTGGTGCCGAAGGTGTTTGAGTAGCAGTCACCCTACACCTGATTGTCAAAACAACAAAAAATGTTACACTTGTCAGTCTCCTGAGCATCATACTGCTCTTTGTCCCCAATATAAAAAACCAGAATATGTTACAACTGTACCCCAATCCGCCTCGAACCACCTAACTTCCACCTTGTTGGCCCAGAGCCACGGTGTAGCTCTTCCCATAGCGGATTTAAAAATAAATAAAGGAGACAAACCCATCTTAGTTCGAAGTATTTTCGATCAAGGATCTCAACTCTCGTTAATATCAAAATCAGTGGCTAAAATATTAAACTGTATTCCCCATTCCACTGTTAACATCTCCATAAACGGAATTAACAAAAAGGGCACTCCTTCAGTACATGATGTGGTCACCTTAAACATCAGTACCAAGGAGGGGGTGATTCCTATATCTGCTGTTATAGTAGATCGCCTTCCCAACGATCTTAAAATACCTGGGCTTGTAAAGACCACACAAATGCTCAGACAATATCGTATCCCCCTTGCCAATCCTTATCCAACATCAGATGTTATTACGGATATTGGCTTACTCCTAGGATCAGACAACCTCCCCCATTTTCTCCAATCATATGAGAAAATAAACAATGTAAATTTGTTAAAAACAAATGTAGGTAATATTATATGGGGCAAATTACCTTTTACTTCTGGTGGCACAGATTCTCAAGTCACTATTGTATCTTCTTTTAGGGCCGAAGTCCAATTTTTCGATCCTATAATTAGTTTTAGCCATTCTAATCATAAAAATATTGATCATTCTTCCTTTCTCCCTATAATTGAGGAGGAAGAACCATTAGCTTTAGTTGAAAATCCTCCCCTCTCTATAACTGAGGCAGAGGACTCTTTAAATTTAAATCCTTCACCTCCCTTCGAAGATGCCGAGGGAGGGGAAGTTGTAAATAATGCGCATCAACTTTCATATTTTTCCCAAGAGGAATATTTAGATTTAGTAAATAGGTTTAAGGTTTTGTCTGCCTCGGACGAGGCTTGTGAAATTGATTCCCCCATTAAAAGTACAAAAAATATGAATTTTACCTCAACTGAGGTTGGTGTTGAACATCACCTTTCTGAAAAAATTATTATTTCCCCCTCGAAAAGTACAAAAAATATGAATTTAGTCTCCTCTGAGACTTGTGAGAACTCTCACACCATTAAAAATATTGATCAAAATATTTTATCTGCTTCAACTGAAGCTTCTAGTACTGATTCTGCTTCAATAAAAAATATAGAAAATATAAACATTTCCTCAGCTGAGGACCCCCTCCCCCCTCCTTCTGTGATCACAGAGGAGGAGTATAATAAAAACTCCATAGACGACCTCGATCGTTTATGGTCTCTCTCCCATATTGGAATATTACCTGATGAGCAGTTTACTCTAGCTGAAAAAACTACCCTTGAATCATTTAAGGAAAATTTGCGCTTCATAAATGGGAAATATGTAGTGTCATTGCCATGGCGTACAAACCATCCCAACTTACCTGATAATTATTCTTTGTCGAAACGTCGACTTTATAGTGTATTGAAACGGCTCAGGACTGAACCCGAATTATTAAACTCATATAATGATGTAATAAAGGAACAGCTGTCCCTTGACTTCATCGAGGAAGTAAAACCTTCCACCCCCTCCATCCTGAAGCCAAGTTACACTACCTTCCCCATCATGGGGTGCGCAAAAATTCCTCTACAACTAAACTTCGTTTAGTTTATGACTGCTCATCCAACAATCCCAGTTTAAATTTCTGTTTACACAGTGGTCCGTCTCTGATAACAGATCTGGGAAAATTATTATTAAAATTTAGAATAAAAAAGTACGCAACTTCATCAGATATTGAAAAGGCTTTCTTAGGGATTCGCTTAGCAGAAAAGGATCGAGATTCAACTCGTTTCCTATGGGTCAGAGACCCCTCAGACCCCCAATCACCTATAGTGACATATAGGTTCAAATCAGTACTATTTGGAGCAACTTGTAGTCCATTTTTATTGGCAGCATGCCTCCATCACCATGTAAATAAATCCCAAACGGCATACAAGGATGCCATATTAGAACAAATTTATGTAGATAATCTCTTCGGTACATTTGACACCGAGGATGAAATAAAACAATATTTTTTTGAAACCAGATCCTTATTTGCAGAGGCTGGTTTAAATTTAAGAGAGTGGGCTTCCAACTCATCTCTCGCTGCTTCTATGTTTCAAGAAAAAGAATTGGGCATAGAAGAACCTTGTTTAAAAATTTTAGGTATGGAATGGGATACTTCCTCCGATACCATGTCTTACCCCACTCGTAGCTTCGACCCAGAAGCCAATACAAAACGTAAAATACTACATAATGTTGCATCTGCATTTGATCCTCTTGGTGTTTTGTCACCTGTAGTTATAAGAGGCAAAATGCTTCTACAAAAAATTTGGAAATTAAAACTTGACTGGGACCACAAGATCCCCAATGATCTTCAAAAAGAATGGAGATCACTTGTGGTTCAATTTGAACAATGTTTAAACTTAAAGTTGCCCAGGCAACTTATATATTCAATTAATGTGGAACTCCACGCCTTTTCCGATGCATCTGGTTCTGCATACGGTACCGTGGTGTATGTAGTCTCTTGTGCAGACTCGACACCCATATCAAAGATATTATTATCAAAAGTAAAAGTATCCCCCATTAAAGAACTTTCCATTCCCCGATTAGAACTTATGGGAGCTCTATTATCATCTCGCATGTTGAAATTTATATTAGAAACATTTGAAAACATATTAAACTTTGAAAAAATATATGCTTGGTGTGATAGTCAAGTCACCTTGCAGTGGATTTTCTCCCAAAAACAACTCCCCACCTTTAACCAGAACAGGGTGGACGAGATTAGAAAAAATGTTCCCTCTATAGAGTGGAAATATGTCCCTACACAGGACAACCCCGCTGACCTCGCTTCTCGCGGGTCAGACTGTAAATATTTATCTTCTGATTTATGGACATCAGGTCCAACTTGGCTCTTAAATCCCTCAGACTGGCCAGTCTGGAGGGAACATCCTTCTTCTTCACAAAATAAAGAAGAAGATCTAATAATCTCAGCTGTGATAGTTACTCCTGTTGAAAGTATACTGAACAGTGAGAATTATTCATCTTATAATAAAATTGTAAAAATAACAGCTTTAGTATTCAGGTTCATAAAAAATTTGAAAAACTCTGTAAATAAATCCCCCTTGAACAAATCGATTACAAAACCTGAATTCTCCCATCAACTCTCCATTGAGGAGAAACAAATTTCTGAGTCATATTGGATCAAATATATGCAAAGTTTGCATTTCCAGTCTGAAATAGACTGTTTAAAAAACCCCTTACACAGTTGTGTAAACAACTTAATATAATATTAGTAAATGGTATACTTAGGTGTGATAGAAGGTTAGGAAACTCTTTTCTGCCTTATGACACCAAATTCCCTTATTTACTCCCAAATAACCATCATTTGATAAAACTCATCATATGGGACACCCATATGTCCTTTCATCATTTAGGAACCTCTGAGCTCCTTTTAATAATACGCAGAAAGTATTATTTTTCCCATATGAGAACCAATATTAAAAAGGTCACAAGACCATGCATTTTATGTAAACGTTTGCAAGCTCTTCACTTTAAGTCTGCCCCTCTAGCTGCTTTGCCTAAAGTAAGAGTTATCAACACCAAGCCATTTACTATTTTGGGAGTTGACCTGACAGGTCATTTTATAATTAAAACTTCAAAAACAGCTACAACAAAATGTTATATTGTATTATTTACCTGTGCAACGACTCGAGCAGTCCATCTCGAGCTCGTTTTAGACAATAGCACAGAATCTTTTTTGAGATCATTCCGCCGTTTCATGGGTAGACGTGGTATCCCCTCTGTCGTTTATTCAGATAACGCCACCTACTTTCATGCATCATCTGATTATTTGAAACAGTTACATAGTTTACCATCAGTAAAGCAATTTTTTAATCAATACTCCATTACATGGAGGTTCAATCCTGCTCGTAGCAGCCACTACGGAGGATTTTTTGAGCGTCTAATTGGATTAACCAAACTCCATTTAAAACGTACCCTTACTAATGCCCTCATCACTTATGATGAATTTTATACAATTATAATTGAAGTAGAGGCGGTTTTGAATTGCCGTCCTCTCACCTTTGTAGGGGATGACCTCCATAGTGAGGAACCACTCACCCCTTCCCATTTATTAACAGGGCATAAATTAAATTCGCTCCCAGTTCCAGAGGAACTTATTGAAATGGATCCCACATATTTGGATCCTATAAAAATTGGTAAACGCTACAAATACATCCTCTCCCTTGTAAATAAATTTAAAATTAAATGGGAAAAGGATTATTTATTAAATTTAAGGCAATCTTACAACAAATCTGATCGCCCAAATGTAACTGTTGGAGACGTCGTCCTGGTGGAAGATGACGGTCCCCGTTTAAAATGGAAATTGGGAATTGTAAAAGTTTTACATACTTCCCCTGATGGCTATGTAAGATCGGTTTCCTTGAGTACGAGAACAGGTGAAATTACTCGCGCAGTCATTCATCTTTACCCCTTGGAAATTCATAGTAACATTTATGATTCTTCTACAGAAGAAGAATCCCCTACAACATCAAGTTCTCCCCCTAGGAACCGCCGCCAGGCTAACATCCTGGCTTCCCGTCGGATCAAAGCTATATTCGATTCGAAATAAGCTTCGACGACAACCTTATTAACCATTTAGACAACATTAAAAAACTTATCATATAATTTCTCTTACTATTGAACATTAAAAATAATCTATTAAATTTCTTACTTATACTTCTTATTTCAAAAGTTAATCGCGTTCGTCCCTTGGATGGGGTTATTAATTGATCCCAACAACGTTTTAGGGTATGATTTCGAAAGCCTTGCATGTTCATCTCATAATACATACCGAAAATTGTTAGGAACAAAGACAGGCAAAACCTTTTGATGTAGGAAAAAATTGAAGGAAAGCCTTCAATAAAAATTAAAAAAAGCAGCGGTCCTGGAATGGAAGTCCCTCTGGGAAGGGGGCGTCCGTGGTAGGTACTATCATAAGTCCTTGACCAAATGTTGCTGGTGGAGTGGAAACATGGTTAACGTCAATGAGACACATAACCCCCAGTTTATGATGTAAACCCACCTTCCCTTGTTAAGGTTTTAGAAGGTTGTTTTCTGAGATTCGAGTGTGCAAGACTTGAGAGTCATATTTTGTCACTGCGTATGGGTCATTTTTTAGCTTTCATCCTCCTCCTCGGACGTGGTTCGCTGACGAATAAAGAGTATACTTATTTACTATATTTTCTTTCACCAAAACTTACGAAAACAAATTATATTTTTTCTGTTGGATTCCTTTGGCTGGGGAATTTAATGTCGTAATTTATTTTAAATTACTTCATTTGCCACTTGTGGCCAGTTTTCCTTTTGGGTTTTGATGACTGGATTCGCGAGTGGTTAATTTGCGATCGTGATCAAGGGAATTGTGAATGCACTAGTCATCACTATTTCCTTTTTAAAAATTTGTAAATAGTAATCTTAATAATCATTTATATATGAAAATTAAAATTTATTAATAGAAACTTGCTCTGAAAGTCGGTATCATTTGCACCGAGAAATTTCAGATTTCAATACCGTACTATGATAGTGGCTCATAAGAGTAAAGTATCCCTTATAATTGGGCTACGCCCTTGAAATTCACAATATTAATTCATTTAATAATAAATAGTAAAAGTTCCAAGTTTGGGACCACTGGGTTACCTGTAACCCCTAAAAAATGGGGTTAGGGGCTGGAGCCCCCCCCCCATTTCATTTTTTGTTAAAAATTTCAACGGATTCTTCTTATTCATGTCAAAAACTATTATTGTACCAATTTTCAACCAAAAAATATTATATATTTCGATATATATATATATATATATATATATATATATATATATATATATATATATATATATATATATATATATATATATATATATATATATATGCTAACTTTTTAATATAAATATATACATTTACACAGAACCTTCCAAATTGAAAAGTAAAACTGATACAAGTAACCGGCATTCGATTTTCTCTCTTTTGACAGAGTTTTGAAATTTCATACTTCCCTTAATTATACTACAGATATAAAACTATATTTTGATAAAGTTTTACATCGATCAAAGTCATAATTACATAATTATAAACATATCGAATTACCTGTCAAAAATAGGCTTTCGATTTTGAGAATTTTCATTTTGAAAGTTTTCCCACCCACCCCTAATTAACCAGGTGCTCAATGAGTGTCAGACTTGGTTAATATTTCAAATTGATCCCAACACCCTAATCTTTCATTTACGTAAGTGTCATTGACCTCCTTTAATCGAAAGGTCAAGTTTTGACCTCAGATGACCTTTCAAATTTTTACATTAAAAATTCAATATAGAAAAATAAAATTTATATCAAATTAATCAGAAAAACATACAGAATCTGATAGTTATTGTTAAAATTGTTAATTATCTTTAATTAAAAAATTACAATTATTATGCAATTTCTCTGAGAATAAACATATCTAGTTAATAACATGTGATTGTTGCTAAAAGTTTCTGTTGTAAACTTCTAATGATTTTTACGATAAATCTATATTAGTTCGTTCAACAAATTTATTTATTTATTATATAGTTTTAATTTTGCTATCTTTTGATAACAAATTTATTATTTAAACGTTAATAATTAAAATTGGGATTTATTTAATTAATTGCTAATTGTCAACCGCTCGGCATTTTTTCTCGTGAACTATAAAACGGCGAGAGCGACCGAGGAGCATGTTAATCTTAATTTACTGCACTTGTCATCAGTAGACTCCGTCCCATATTTTGCATTCCGAGTCGAAAGAGAAGTCTACGAGATTCATTTATAATGCAGTTACAGTAGTCAATATTTTTTGATGAAGCTTGCTTCTCAAGTGAGCTTCCACCTTTCAATTTTAGAGGTTCCGCGCCATTTCAGGAGGCGTCATACCGATGTTTAATTCAGGGCTTTCTTTTTTTTGTAAATTCTCAGCAGAACCATTGAAATTTTCCTTCCGCTAAACAGTGATCTTAGAATTTTTATAGGTATATCATTCATAAAGCCTTCCTGGACAAACTGATAGGACCCCACTAATGGCTATTCAGCCCCCCTTCTATCCTATTTCAGATATTAGAAAAAAAGGCATTATTTTTTGATTCGTTTATATATTAATTTTTTGATAAGTGTTTTGACGTTATATATCGAATCAGTCTCTTCTGATTGTGTTGTTCTATTTGGAATGACCCAATTTTGATAGTGGACACACGAGTCGATATATAATGTTGAAGTACTTCATATAGAATAGTTCACAGTCTTGGATTAATCCGATTCGCCTACGGTTATTTGGTAACCGGTTTTTATCACCGGACCAAATATCTGTGCAAATCACCTTCCAAGTCGCCCCTTTTTATTTCGTCTTAATTTTTATGTCCAGTTTTATTTGTAGGTGGAGAAATCTTCGAGGTTTTTGACTATCTTTTTAATCTCCCTCTCTCTATCTCTTCGGCGAAAGCTAAAAAGATATAATATTTACAAACACCTTTGTACCCAACGTGATGTATACTACCTTTTTGTTTATTTTTTTACACAAGAAAACAATAAACTCACACTCAAAAAAGTAAGCAAAAACGCTAAAAGGGAAAAATTGAAAGGATAAAGGATTTTGGGAAATTTTAATATAAAAGGAATGTTTAGAAAGGTTCAAATTTAAAGATTTGGTTAAAATATAATAATAAAGAAAAATTCTCGTCATAGTTGAAATTAAAAATTTCAATCAAAATAAGTAGGTCAGAAATTACTGCCTCGCCGTCAATAAAAAATGAAACCCATTTTTTATTAATATTAAAATTTATATATATAGATTGTAGATAGCATAAAAAATAGAAAGTTTGAAATAATAACTAAAAATCAAAATCTAAATACTGGTCAATATTTCATACGTGAAATCTGCATTTTCAAGAGTCGTCATAAACCGATTCTTGTCATAAAAATGTTATTGTAACATTCCCCCCTTAAATATTATAAACGAAAATTACTCTTTATATATATATTTATTAAAATATTTATATAAAATTATAAATATTTATTTAGAAATATTAAAAATCGCCTTGATAACTGATCACGTTCCAAAAATTTCGAGTCAAAATTGACAAATAAAATTCGCTACTCAAAATAGCTATCTTGTCCAAAAATCTTATTTATAGCCTTTTTTATATAATTTTTATTATATAAATATAATCTATATATATATATTTATGTAGATATATATATATATATACATCCATAAATTTCTTTTGAAAAATAAGAAATTTTATTAGCCAAAGTTTAACGAGTTTCTGAATTTCGTGTAACTTTCACGCCGCGAATTCCGTGCATGAAAATTGTAGCTAGTGGTCTGGTAATTTTAGTTTCCCGATTGGTGGTGGAGCAAATATAGAATATCCCCTAGGCAGAGGCTTCACCCCTGTCCTGTAGTAATAATTAGTTTCCAAGAATTAGACATTTGCTTATTGGGTTTCTTGTTGTTTTCCTTGTTTTCTGTACAGAAACGAGAAACATTAGGAACCTAAAGTAAAAGTTATTGCATTGGAAATTTGTCTTTCTCCTAGAATGCTTGCATTTCTAGAGATTGACGATTCCTACAAATAATAATTATTGTTGGTAGTCATTACCATTAATAATAATTATTATTATTATTATTATTATTATTATTATTATTATTATTATTATTATTATTATTATTATTATTATTATCATCATTTATTTTAGTGTAACTAGTATACTGCTTTCTATTATTATTATTATTATTATTATTATTATTATTATTATTATTATTATTATTATTGCTTTCGTAGTACTAATTATAGAAAGTGCAGTGGTATACTATTATTGTTATCATTATACAATAAATATTGTTGTTATTATTGTCATCATCTTCGGAACTTGACTAGAGTTTTTTTCATCTCTGTCCACTTTCGAAGATATAAAATAATACTACATCTTGTTCGATAACGTGGTTACACATTCGGAAATTCAGAAATAACTTCGCAATAAAAAATTATAATTTTAAATATCAAAGCGACTTCCATATAAAATAAATCTAGTATACTTTCAATAACAACATAAAAAATAAATTTCAATTAAATTTAATATACGATAAAACTTTTTCGTCCCCAAAAATCATCATAAATGAAACTCGATTCTTTTATGGACATTCAGTTTATATAAGCAGTAAATTAGAGAATCAACAATTATTTTTCATTCGTTGTATATATATATATATAATTACTCTGGTCCACACGAGGTCCACCGAGTATATATATATATATATATACAAATTTATATTCCACTATTCATTGGCCACTTCTAAACTGATCGAGTGAAAGTGGTACCGCGTTGGAGATTAGTTTGGAAGCGGGAATAAATGTAGATTGGTGATCTGGTCTTCATTAGCCCAGCTACCTGGGACTGGGTCACTAATCCCCACATTTTAAGTGGCGCCCAACGTGCTTTAACTCACGCCCCCATTTCAAAACATTTAATTTGCGCCACATTTTAAGTGGCGCTCAACGTGGTTGAACATTTTACGACCCCATCGTGTTCAAACCACTTCAATATTAAAAAATTTATTTTTTATCCCTATAGACCATTTATTGGTACCATTTGTTTGTGAGTTATAAATACTTGGCACACGAACTTTCACCCAATTTTTCATAAAATTTTAAAAATCATTTACAACCTTTTTAAACTATTTTTAATAATAGTTTTTTATATAAATTTTTATATTTGTGACTTCGTGTCATTATATATATCCCCTTAAACATAATTTTCCCCTTAAACAACATTCAACTTTGAACAAAATATTAAATAAACATTTTTTATTTTTTTGTGTGGGAGCTTATATGAGACATAAGTCTCCAGTTCTTCACATACAAATTTATTAGCTCTATAGAGAGCATTCAATAGAAATATTTAGTAAAAATTTTTCGGGGAATTTTTAAAATTTTTCCACCCAATTTAGGGGAATTTTTATTTTCCGTTTAAAAACTTTAAAAAATTTATAAAATCAAAATAAAATAACAACTACAGTTATTTTCTTTAAAAATATTTTAAATAAAATATTTTTAATATTTAAAAAATATTATATATATATATATAAATAATAAAACTCCTTCATTTAATTAGAAGTGAACTTCATTTCTTTTCATTTTATTTTTACATTAGTAGAAATATATTTATTTTGCATATTTTATATTTCTTGTGGTATATAGAAAAATATACACCTTTTAAATAATCTTAAGTCTCATCATTATTATAAAACTTATTTGTGTAATATAAACACTTACTTAATATTAAGTTAGTTTTAAATATTTCTAACATTAATATTCATAAAATTATTTATATATATATATAAAAATTCACCACTCACTGACCGTAGGGGCAATATTTTTTATATAAACAATAGTTTATATATTTATATATATTTGAATATATATATACTTTTCAGTGATACCTCGTATAGGTATTCACATTTTACCGGTTTTATCCGGTATATATATTATATAAAAATAACTTAGTTTATAATTTGATTTTAGTGTCACGAGACACTCTCTTATGTATAAAAATTTTTATACAATATTTACCAGCGCTTTATACCGGTACATCTGAGACCGGTTCATCGGTTCAACATTTTTGTTGAACATTATAAAATATATTAATCTTATAGTTCTTTTTGTGTCTCAAGACACATTATTTTTGTACAAAGTACTCGTACTTGTACAATATTTTTACTTGTACAATCTATATTGTACTTGTATTATAAATCAACATTTAATCTGATAAATTTAAATATTTTAATAATTTAGTGTCTCAAGACACATTTTTTCTCTTTATATATTTTTTAAATTTTTGATTAAAAATGGCTTCCCATATGTCTGATCTATCAGATAGTGACCTCAAAGTCTATGGGGCACACAAAAAATCACGTAAAACATTACGGAGTCGTGCTACCAAGGCTATTAACGAGGCCAATAATAAATTATTAGATCCAAATACTAAAGTTGATGAATTAGGTTATATCATAACTAACTTAGAAGACTTAGATCTCAAATTAGCTGAAACTGACAACAACATCGCCCAATTTTTGGACGATGAGAATTCCTTAATCGATGATGAGGAAAATTATTCAAGGCATACTGCCCTATTAAAAACAATTACTACCATTAAATATAAAATTCAAGACCTCACTAAACCACCTTCGCGACCAGCTTCGCGCCCTACATCACCGATTGCTCCGGCTACCCCTAGAGAGCCGGAAGCATTTAAACGCCCCATTAAAAAACTACCTACTTTTAGTGGCAATATTTTAGAATATGCCTCTTTCATCGAATCATTTGAGAACTATGTCGAAGGTCAGAACTATTCTGATCTTAGTAAACTCGGTTTATTATTGGATTGTCTTCAAGGCACAGCGAAACAGATGGTATCTGGCTATGCCATCACCGGTGATAATTATAAAGTTATTCGAGATCTTCTTAAGGAAGATTTTGATAACCCTGCAAAAGTCCAAGAGACTTTAATATTAACCCCCCCCCAGGTATGAATATGCAGATCTTTATCAATATAAAGCTGACATAAAATGCTATATAGAATCTTTAAAACATAAAAAACTAATAGTGGACGATAAAACTGGTTCCACTATCTTGGGTGTTTTACTGGCCCAAAAATTCCCTCGCAAATCAAAGAAAAGGTGAAATGGGATAGGGCTGGTGAAAGTTGGACCCTTGAATTACTTTTTGAAATGTTAAACCAGGCCCTTTCAGTTTTAGAGGCCTCAGGTCAAACATTATCCAACAAGGACAATAAAAATCCCCCTAAAAAATCTGAGCATACTTCACCTTCCAATAATAAATGGAAGGGACAAGGGGCCAAACCCAAACAATCAACTATATTAAATACAAATGTAAACTCACCACCTCAAAGGTCCAATAATAAACAAAACTACCAACCTAACCAAAATAAACCTAACTTTAATAACAACTTTAATAGGTTTAACAATAATAAACCCCCTAACCATCAAAATAGAACCCCATATTATAATAACAATCAAAATAATTATCAACATCGCCCTTCAAATAATAATCATAACCTCACCTTTTATAATAATAATGGTCAAAATAACCCTATAAAATGTCGTTTCTGTAACAGCAGTCATTACACCGCCAATTGTAGTCTTATAAACACTCTTGAACTTCGAAACCAAATTGTCCAAAATCATCATTGGTGCCGAAGGTGTTTGAGTAGCAGTCACCCTACACCTGATTGTCAAAACAACAAAAAATGTTACACTTGTCAGTCTCCTGAGCATCATACTGCTCTTTGTCCCCAATATAAAAAACCAGAATATGTTACAACTGTACCCCAATCCGCCTCAAACCACCTAACCTCCACCTTGTTGGCCCAGAGCCACGGTGTAGCTCTTCCCATAGCGGATTTAAAAATAAATAAAGGAGACAAACCCATCTTAGTTCGAAGTATTTTCGATCAAGGATCCCAGGTCTCGTTGATATCGAAATCAGTGGCTAAAATATTAAACTGTATTCCTCATTCCACTGTTAACATCTCCATAAACGGAATTAACAAAAAGGGCACTCCTTCAGTACATGATGTGGTCACCTTAAACATCAGTACCAAGGAGGGGGTGATTCCTATATCTGCTGTTATAGTAGATCGCCTTCCCAACGATCTTAAAATACCTGGGCTTGTAAAGACCACACAAATGCTCAGACAATATCGTATCCCCCTTGCCAATCCTTATCCAACATCAGATGTTATTACGGATATTGGCTTACTCCTCGGATCCGACAACCTCCCCCATTTTCTCCAATCATATGAGAAAATAAACAATGTAAATTTGTTAAAAACAAATGTAGGTAATATTATATGGGGCAAATTACCTTTTACTTCTGGTGGCACAGATTCTCAAGTCACTATTGTATCTTCTTTTAGGGCCGAAGTCCAATTTTTTGATCCTATAATTAGTTTTAGCCATTCTAATCATAAAAATATTGATCATTCTTCCTTTCTCCCTATAATTGAGGAGGAAGAACCATTAGTTTTAAGTGAAAATCCTCCCCTCTCTATAACTGAGGCAGAGGACTCTTTAAATTTAAATCCTTCACCTCCTCTCGAAGATGCCGAGGGAGGGGAAGTTGTAAATAATGCGCATCAACTTTCATATTTTTCCCAAGAGGAATATTTAGATTTAGTAAATAGGTTTAAGGTTTTGTCTGCCTCGGACGAGGCTTGTGAAATTATTTCCCCCATTAAAAGTACAAAAAATATGAATTTTACCTCAACTGAGGTTGGTGTTGAACATCACCTTTCTGAAAAAATTATTATTTCCCCCTCGAAAAGTACAAAAAATATGAATTTAGTCTCCTCTGAGACTTGTGAGAACTCTCACACTATAAAAATATGGCTAAAAACATTTTATCTGCTTCAACTGAAGCTTCTAGTACTGATTCTGCTTCAATAAAAAATATAGAAAATATAAACATTTCCTCAGCTGAGGACCCCCTCCCCCCTCCTTCTGTGATCACAGAGGAGGAGTATAATAAAAACTCCATAGACGACCTCGATCGTTTATGGTCTCTCTCCCATATTGGAATATTACCTGATGAGCAGTTTACTCTAGCTGAAAAAACTATGATCCAGTTAAGGAAAATTTGCGCTTTATAAATGGGAAATATGTGGTGTCATTGCCATGGCGTGCAAACCATCCCAACTTACCTGATAATTATTCTTTGTCGAAACGTCGACTTTATAGTGTATTGAAACGGCTCAGGACTGAACCCGAATTATTAAACTCATATAATGATGTAATAAAGGAACAGCTGTCCCTTGACTTCATCGAGGAAGTAAAACCTTCCACCCCCCTCCATCCTGAAGCCAAGTTACACTACCTTCCCCATCATGGGGTGCGCAAAAATTCCTCTACAACTAAACTTCGTTTAGTTTATGACTGCTCATCCAACAATCCCAGTTTAAATTTCTGTTTACACAGTGGTCCGTCTCTGATAACAGATCTTGGAAAATTATTATTGAAATTTAGAATAAAAAAGTACGCAACTTCCTCAGATATTGAAAAGGCTTTCTTAGGTATTCGCTTAGCAGAAAAGGATCGAGATTCAACTCGTTTCCTATGGGTCAGAGACCCCTCAGACCCCCAATCACCTATAGTGACATATAGGTTCAAATCAGTACTATTTGGAGCAACTTGTAGTCCATTTTTATTGGCAGCATGCCTCCATCACCATGTAAATAAATCCCAAACGGCATACAAGGATGCCATATTAGAACAAATTTATGTAGATAATCTCTTCGGTACATTTGACACCGAGGATGAAATAAAACAATATTTTTTAGAAACCAGGTCCTTATTTGCAGAGGCTGGTTTAAATTTAAGAGAGTGGGCTTCCAACTCATCTCTCGCTGCTTCTATGTTTCAAGAGAAAGAATTGGGCATAGAAGAACCTTGTTTAAAAATTTTAGGTATGGAATGGGATACTTCCTCCGATACCATGTCTTACCCCACTCGTAGCTTCGACCCAGAAGCCAATACCAAACGTAAAATACTACATAATGTTGCATCTGCATTTGATCCTCTTGGTGTTTTGTCACCCGTGGTTATAAGAGGCAAAATGCTTCTACAAAAAATTTGGAAATTAAAACTTGACTGGGACCACAAGATCCCCAATGATCTTCAAAAAGAGTGGAGATCACTTGTGGTTCAATTTGAACAATGTTTAAACTTAAAGTTGCCCAGGCAACTTATATATTCAATTAATGTGGAACTCCACGCCTTTTCCGATGCATCTGGTTCTGCATACGGTACCGTGGTGTATGTAGTCTCTTGTGCAGACTCGACACCCATATCAAAGATATTATTATCAAAAGTAAAAGTATCCCCCATTAAAGAGCTTTCCATCCCCCGTTTAGAACTTATGGGAGCTCTATTATCATCTCGCATGTTGAAATTTATATTAGAAACATTTGAAAACATATTAAACTTTGAAAAAATATATGCTTGGTGTGATAGTCAAGTCACCTTGCAGTGGATTTTTTCACAAAAACAACTCCCCACCTTTAACCAGAACAGGGTGGACGAGATTAGAAAAAATGTTCCCTCTATAGAGTGGAAATATGTCCCTACACAGGACAACCCCGCTGACCTCGCTTCTCGCGGGTCAGACTGTAAATATTTATCTTCTGATTTATGGACATCAGGTCCAACTTGGCTCTTAAATCCCTCAGACTGGCCAGTCTGGAGGGAACATCCTTCTTCTTCACAAAATAAAGAAGAAGATCTAATAATCTCAGCTGTGATAGTTACTCCTGTTGAAAGTATACTGAACAGTGAGAACTATTCATCTTATAATAAAATTGTAAAAATAACAGCTTTAGTATTCAGGTTCATAAAAAATTTGAAAAACTCTGTAAATAAATCCCCCTTGAACAAATCGATTACAAAACCTGAATTCTCCCATCAACTCTCCATTGAGGAGAAACAAATTTCTGAGTCATATTGGATCAAATATATGCAAAGTTTGCATTTTCAGTCTGAAATAGATTGTTTAAAAAATAAAAAACCCCTTACACAGTTGTGTAAACAACTTAATATAATATTAGTAAATGGTATACTTAGGTGTGATAGAAGGTTAGGAAACTCTTTTCTGCCTTATGACACCAAATTCCCTTATTTACTCCCAAATACCCATCATTTGATAAAACTCATCATATGGGACACCCATATGTCCTTTCATCATTTAGGAACCTCTGAGCTCCTTTTAATAATACGCAGAAAGTATTATTTTTCCCATATGAGAACTAATATTAAAAAGGTCACAAGACCATGCATTTTGTGTAAACGTTTGCAAGCTCTTCACTTTAGGTCTGCCCCTCTAGCTGCTTTGCCTAAAGTAAGAGTTATAAACACCAAGCCATTTACTATTTTGGGAGTTGACCTGACAGGTCATTTTATAATTAAAACTTCAAAAACAGCTACAACAAAATGTTATATTGTATTATTTACCTGTGCAACGACTCGAGCAGTCCATCTCGAGCTCGTTTTAGACAATAGCACAGAATCTTTTTTGAGATCATTCCGCCGTTTCATGGGTAGACGTGGTATCCCCTCTGTCGTTTATTCAGATAACGCCACCTACTTTCATGCATCATCTGATTATTTGAAACAGTTACATAGTTTACCATCAGTAAAGCAATTTTAGTCAATACTCCATTACATGGAGGTTCAATCCTGCTCGTAGCAGCCACTACGGAGGATTTTTTGAGCGTCTAATTGGATTAACCAAACTCCATTTAAAACGTACCCTTACTAATGCCCTCATCACTTATGATGAATTTTATACAATTATAATTGAAGTAGAGGCGGTTTTGAATTGCCGTCCTCTCACCTTTGTAGGGGATGACCTCCATAGTGAGGAACCACTCACCCCTTCCCATTTATTAACAGGGCATAAATTAAATTCGCTCCCAGTTCCAGAGGAACTTATTGAAATGGATCCCACATATTTAGATCCTATAAAAATTGGTAAACGCTACAAATACATCCTCTCCCTTGTAAATAAATTTAAAATTAAATGGGAAAAGGATTATTTATTAAATTTAAGGCAATCTTATAATAAATCTGATCGCCCAAATGTAACTATCGGAGACGTCGTCCTGGTGGAAGATGACGGTCCCCGTTTAAAATGGAAATTGGGAATTGTAAAAGTTTTACATACTTCCCCTGATGGCTATGTAAGATCGGTTTCCTTGAGTACGAGAACAGGTGAAATTACTCGCGCAGTCATTCATCTTTACCCTTTGGAAATTCATAGTAACATTTATGATTCTTCTACAGAAGAAGAATCCCCTACAACATCAAGTTCTCCCCCTAGGAACCGCCGCCAGGCTAACATCCTGGCTTCCCGTCGGATCAAAGCTATATTCGATTCGAAATAAGCTTCGACGACAACCTTATTAGCCATTTAGACAACATTAAAAAACTTATCATATAATTTCTCTTACTATTGAACATTAAAAATAATCTATTAAATTTCTTACTTATACTTCTTATTTCAAAAGTTAATCGCGTTCGTCCCTTGGATGGGGTTATTATTTGATCCCAACAACGTTTTAGGGTATGATTTCGAAAGCCTTGCATATTCATCTCTTAATACATACCGAAAATTGTTAGGAACAAAGGTAAAACAGGCAAAACCTTTTGATGTAGGAAAAAATTGAAGGAAAGCCTTCAATAAAAATTAAAAAAAAGCAGCGGTCCTGGAATGGAAGTCCCTCTGGGAAGGGGGCGTCCGTGGTAGGTACTATCATAAGTCCTTGACTAAATGTTGCTGGTGGAGTGGAAACATGGTTAACGTCACTGAGACACATAACCCCCAGTTTACAATGTAAACCCACCTTCCCTTGTTAAGTTTTTAGAAGGTTGTTTTCTGAGATTCGAGTGTGCAAGACTTGAGAGTCATATTTTGTCACTGCGTATGGGTCATTTTTTAGCTTTCATCCTCCTCCTCGGACGTGGTTCGCTGATGAAAAGTATACTTATTTACTATATTTTCTTTCACCAAAACTTACGAAAACAAATTATATTTTTCTGTTGGATTCCTTTGGCTGGGGAATTTAATGTCGTAATTTATTTTAAATTACTTTATTTGCCACTTGTGGCCAGTTTTCCTTTTGGGTTTTGATGACTGGATTCGCGAGTGGTTAACTTGCAATCGTGATCAAGGGAATTGTGAATGCACTAGTCATCACTATTTCCTTTTTAAAAGTTTGTAAATAGTAATCTTAATAATCATTTATATATGAAAATTAAAATTTATTAATAGAAACTTGCTCTGAAAGTCGGTATCATTTGCACCGAGAAATTTCAGATTTCAATACCGTATTATGATAAAGGCTCATAAGAGTAAAGTATCCCTTATAATTGGGCTACGCCCTTGAAATTCACAATATTAATTCATTTAATAATAAATAGTAAAAGTTCCAAGTTTGGGACCACTGGGTTACCTGTAACCCCTAAAAAAGACCCCCCCCCATTTCATTTTTTGTTAAAAATTTCAACGGATTCTTCTTATTCATGTCAAAAACTATTATTGTACCAATTTTCAACCAAGTAAATTATATATTTCGATATATATATATATATATATATATATATATATATATATATATATATATATATATATATATATATATATATATATATATATATATATATATATATATTGTATGTATATATATATACCATATATGTATATAAATATATACATTTACACAGAACCTTCCAAATTGAAAAGTAAAACTGATACAAGTAACCGGCATTCGATTTTCTCTCTTTTGACAGAGTTTTGAAATTTCATACTTCCCTTAATTATACTACAGATATAAAACTATATTTTGATAAAGTTTTACATCGATCAAAGTCATAATTACATAATTATAAACATATCGAATTACCTGTCAAAGATAGGCCTTCGATTTTGAGAATTTTCATTTTGAAAGTTTTCCCACCCACCCCTAATTAACCAGGTGCTCAATGAGTGTCAGAAGGTGGTTGATATTTCAAGTTGGTCTGAACACTCTAGTCTTTCATTTACTTAAGTGTCATTAACCTCTTTTAATCGGAAGGTCAAGTTTTGACCTCAGATAACCTTTCAAATTTTTACATTAAAAATTCAATATATTTCAACTCACAGTCGTCCTAGAAAAATAAAATTTATATCAAATTAATCAGAAAAACATACAGAATCTGATAGTTATTGTTAAAATTGTTAATTATCTTTAATTAAAAAATTACAATTATTATGTAATTTCTCTGAGAATAAACATATCTAGTTAACAACATGTGATTGTTGCTAAAAGTTTCTGTTGTAAACTTCTAATGATTTTTACATTAAATCTATATTAGTTCGTTCAACAAATTTATTTATTTATTATATAGTTTTAATTTTGCTATTTTTTGATACTAAATTTATTATTTAAACGTTAATAATTAAAATTGAGATTTATTTAATTATTTGCTAATTGTCAACCGCTCGGCATTTTTTCTCGTGAACTATAAAACGGCGAGAGCGACCGAGAGGAGCATTATTATCTTAATTTACTGCACTTGTCATCAGTAGACTCCGTCCCATATTTTACATTCCGAGTCGAAAGAGAAGTCTACGAGATTCATTTATAATGCAGTTACAGTAGTTAATATTTTTTGATGAAGCTTGCTTCTCAAGTGAGCTTCCACCTTTCAATTTTAGAGGTTCCGCGCCATTTCAGGAGGCGTCTTACCGATGTTTAAGTCAGGGCTGTTTGATCCTTTTTTTTTATAAATCAACAGCAGAACCATTGAAATTTTCCTTCCGTTAAACAGTGATCTTAGAATTTTTATAGGTATATCATTCATAAAGCCTTCCTGGACAAACTGATAGGACCCCACTAATGGCTATTCAGCCCCCCTTCTATCCTATTTCAGATATTAGAAAAAAAAAGGCATTATTTTTTGATTCGTTTATATATTAATTTTTTGATAAGTGTTTTGACATTATATATCGAATCAGTCTCTTCTGATTGTGTTGTTCTATTTGGAATGACCCAATTTTGATAGTGGACACACGAGTCGATATATAATGTTGAAGTACTTCATATAGAATAGTTCACAGTCTTGGATTAATCCGATTCGCCTACGGTTATTTGGTAACCGGTTTTTATCACCGGACCAAATATCTGTGCAAATCACCTTCCAAGTCGCCCTTTTTTTATTTCGTCTTAATTGTCATGTCCAGTTTTATTTGTAGGTGGAGAAATCTTCGAGGTTTTTATCTATCTTTTATTCTCTCTCTCTCTCTTCGGTGAAAGCTTAAAAGTATGATATTTTACAAACACACTTTTTCCCAACGTGATGTATACTACCTTTTTGTTTATTTTTTTATTACATGCAAACAATAAATTCACATACAAAAAAGTAAGCAAAAACGCTAAAAGGGAAAAATTGAAAGGATAAAGGATTTTGGGAAATTTTAATATAAAAGGAATGAGAAAGGTTCAAATTTAAAGATTTGGTTAAAATATAATAATAGAGAAAAATTCTCGTCATAGTTGAAATTAAAAATTTCAATCAAAATAAGTAGGTCAGAAATTACTGCCTCGCCGTCAATAAAAAATGAAACCCATTTTTTATTAATATTAAAATTTATATATATAGATTGTAGATAGCATAAAAAATAGAAAGTTTGAAATAATAACTAAAAATCAAAATCTAAATACTGGTCAATATTTCATACGTGAAATCTGCATTTTCAAGAGTCGTTATAAACCGATTCTTGTCATAAAAATGTTATTATAACATTCCCCCCTTAAATATTATAAACGAAAATTACTCTTTATATATATATTTATTAAAATATTTATATAAAATTATAAACATTTATTTAGAAATATTAAAAATCGCCTTGATAACTGATCACGTTCCAAAAAATTTCGAGTCAAAATTGACAAATAAAATTCGCTACCCAAAATGGCTATCTTGTCCAAAAATCTTATTTATAGCCTTTTTTATATAATTTTTATTATATAAATATAATCTATATATATATTTATGTATATATATATATATACATCCATAAATTTCTTTTGAAAAATAAGAAATTTTATTAGCCAAAGTTTAACGAGTTTCTGAATTTCGTGTAACTTTCACGCCGCGAATTCCGTGCATGAAAATTGTAGCTAGTGGTCTGGTAATTTTAGTTTCCCGATTGGTGGTGGAGCAAATATAGAATATCCCCTAGGCAGAGGCTTCACCCCTGTCCTGTAGTAATAATTAGTTTCCAAGAATTAGACATTTGCTTATTGGGTTTCTTGTTGTTTTCCTTGTTTTCTGTACAGAAACGAGAAACATTAGGAACCTAAAGTAAAAGTTATTGCATTGGAAATTTGTCTTTCTCCTAGAATGCTTGCATTTCTAGAGATTGACGATTCCTACAAATAATAATTATTGTTGGTAGTCATTACCATTAATAATAATTATTATTATTATTATTATTATTATTATTATTATTATTATTATCATCATTTATTTTAGTGTAACTAGTATACTGCTTTCTATTATTATTATTATTATTATTATTATTATTATTATTATTATTATTATTATTATTATTATTATTATTATTATTATTATTGCTTTCGTAGTACTAATTATAGAAAGTCTTAGTAGTATACTATTATTGTTATCATTATCACAATAAATATTGTTGTTATTATTGTCATCATCTTCGGGATTTGACTAGAGTTTTTTTCATCTCTGTCCACTTTCGAAGATATAAAATAATACTACATCTTGTTCGATAACGTGGTTACACATTCGGAAATTCAGAAATAACTTCGCAATAAAAAATTATAATTTTAAATATCAAAGCGACTTCCATATAAAATAAATCTAGTATACTTTCAATAACAACATAAAAAATAAATTTCAATTAAATTTAATATACGATAAAACTTTTTCGTCCCCAAAAATCATCATAAATGAAACTCGATTCTTTTATGGACATTCAGTTTATATAAGCAGTAAATTAGAGAATCAACAATTATTTTTCATTCGTTGTATATATGTATATATTAATTACTCTGGTCCACACGAGGTCCAGAGTATATATATATATATATACAAATTTATATTCCACTATTCATTGGCCGCTTCTAAACTGATCGAGTGAAAGTGGTACCGCGTTGGAGATTAGTTTGGAAGCGGGAATAAATGTAGATTGGTGATCTGGTCTTCATTAGCCCAGCTACCTGGGACTGGGTCACTAATCCCCACAGTGACAATGCATTATATTTCAATAAAGGGTGCAAAATAATAGAAGAGTCCTTTAATACTGATGCTTTCAAGGAGGAGTTTGATAAAAATCAGATCAAACATGTAAAAATTAACCTCTTCTCTCCATGGCAAGGCAGCCATTGGGAGAGGTTAATAAAAGTAATGAAACAGTGTCTGTACAAAGCTGTGGGAAAAAGTAAAGTGACTTATTTTGAGCTTCTTACCACTCTGTCTGACATAGAAAATGCCATCAATTCCAGACCCCTAACCTATAGATCTGGTACCTCTGAGTTGGAGGCAATAACGCCCAATTGTTTTTTGAAAGTAATGTTTAACAGTAATTTAATATTTAAAAGTAATTTTGATACAGTAGAATATCAGATGGGCAGTGCACCCAACAAGGAGGTACTGGATTCTACCCTCATAAAGCAAAATGAACTCTATGAAGAGTTCAGGCGTTTGTGGCATGAGGAGTATCTCCTAAGTCTCCGGGAGCGGTCTAGACACTTGTTTCAGGGTATTTGGGAAGATAAAGTAAAGGTGGGAGATGTGGTTCTTATAAAAGACAGCAATAAACCACGTCCATTTTGGAAAATGGGCAGAGTGATGGATGTGATAGTAGGTCACGATAATAACATCAGATCAGTAAAATTAAAAACTGGTTCTGGTGAAATAGGGTTGCATTCCATCAGTAACCTTTACCCCCTCGAATTAAATACAGGAGGTGGTAGTTCATCAAATGTAACACCTGTACCTACAACACCTGTACAGGATGACAACAGCAACAGACCTGGTACTTCTGGTAATAATAATAATAATAATAATAATAATAATAATAATAATAATAATAATAATAATAATAATAATAATAATAATAATAATAATAATAATAGTAATGCCAATACAATAAGACCTCAGAGAAAAGCTGCTCTTAAACAGAGGCAGTTTATGAAAGCCAATTTGTCAAATCTATAATAAATTGCATAAATAAAGTAGTAAAATTAGGTTTAAGGTAATATTAAGTTTGGTTTAGGGTAATTTTAAGGTAGATTAAATTTTTTAAAAAAAAAAAAGAAAAAGTAAAAAAAAAAATTTTTTGTTTTTAAATGAAGTAAACCATTAAAGGAAACGCAAGCACACAGCTAAAGTAAACTCAAAGGTAGGGTATTGCTTCTCTTTTGAAGCAATCCTCTGCCCGGAGTGTATGAAAATTTATTTAGAAAACTATTAAATATTGGTCATTTTATAATTTAAACTACAGTATAAAAATATCAGTATTTATGAGTCATCAATAAAGGCTTAAAAATATCATATCAATGCGCGGGATGGTCACAGCCTTCCCCAAAATCAGTAAAAACTTCAGTAATCTTTCAGTAATGAATTGGTGAACACGTATACGGTTGTCAATATTAAAGTATTCGGGTTCATTAAAGTTGAGATTGATTCTCATTAACTTAATAAAATTGTACGCAGTATTAAGTACAATAAAATTAATATAGACAAACAATAAGTGTCTTAAAGTTTATATCACGGCTTATTACAATAATATTTCATATCTATTGCCTTTACGATCATGGCCTCAGTAAAATTGTTTGGATTTTAAGTTATTCTGTGAAAATTAGTTACATTAAAAGGATTAAAATATCCTTGTTTATGAAAAGGAAACCTTTTCAAACCCTTTTGGATTTTCCTATCTTTCATTATAATGATAATCGCATTCATTATTAATTGTAAATTACTAAAAGTATATAAAGCGTTTTTAGGGGGTACCTCCGAGGCGCTACGTCTCCAAAATTTTGTCTACAACAAAAAGAAGAACTTTTAAGGTAAATAAAACATATATTTTTTCAAGTATATTTAGTGTAAAAATACTAAAAATAGTCCGGTGGCGACAAGAGCCACTTCTATCAAAAAATGAAAAGAAATTTTTTGATATTTTTGAAAAGGTTTCGATCTATAGGATCGCCATTTTGAAAAATTTTCAATAATTAAACCGTCATTTTTGAAAATGTACTAATGTACTTAACATTTTTTATTTATTCATCAAGTGAATTATTAGTGAAATAAAAAGTAATTTACCTTTAAAAAGTTATTTGAAAATTTTATTAAAGTTAAACTTTTTTTTATAACAAACATTTTCGAAAATTAAAACGTAGTCTTGCGCATGAGCAAAAAAGATTGCATCAAAATTAAATGAATGGAAAATTCCAAAGGATTTGGATCGGTTTCAATTATTTTTTGTAATAATCGATATTTTATTTAAGATCGATAGAATAATAGATAGAAATATCGTTCTTTCATTAATCGATAATAATCGATATTTTGTCAATAAATGTAAACAAACAAATTCTGAGTGCGTTTTGATAAATTTTTCAAGATTGTTTTTTAGGTTTAATTATTTTAATAATATAATTAATTGTAGTAATTAATGTTTAATAATAACAATAACACTGTGTGGTTGCGTTTTCTTTTAAAAAAATGGTTTATTTAATGAAATAGCAAAATAATGTTAGTAATATAGGCTACCCCTAGAGCTGAAATTCAGTTTTTGACAAAAGTTTTTTGAAGGCCTAGGGTAGTTGTAGGCCTATATATTTTTTGATTCATATTGGTGATACAATATCAGGCATTTTTTAAGTAAATAATTTTGAATTAAGTATTTTTGAACAAAATGGACGATTTTGTCAAATTTAAAAAAATGAGGTCTAATTTAAAAACTCGTATTACTAAAAGAGTAAATAAATTAAATGAATTAAAATCAAATGACTGTTTGGGTATTATTTTCTGCAAAGCTCAAATAAATGAAATAAATAAATTGATATTAAAAATCAAAGAATTTGATGAAAGCATGATTGATATTTTTGATGGAAACTGAGCTTGAAGGCCTAGATATGGACTCTGAAATAGAAAGTCAAAGTGATTATTATTTAGAATTGGAAATTAAATTAAGTATTTTTAATGAATTTATTTTAAGTAAAGAGACTGCTAAGACAGAACCTAATATTTCTGATAGTTTTGTGGAAGCCTTAAATAACATAGATCACACTACTAATGTAAAATTACCTACCATGAGTTGTGCAGTATTTGATGGTGATTTGAATAAAATTAGTTTTCAAATTTTTTTAAATCAGTTTATGAATGTGGTTGGAAATAACCCTAAACTTAATGATTCTGTTAAATTAATGTATTTATTGAGCTTCTTAAAGGACTATCCTTTAAGTATTGTGTCTCATTTATCTATCATACCAGAACATTATAAAGTAGCATTAGAATTGTTAAAAGCTGAATATTTGGATGTAACTACTATAACAAATGACTTGTTTGCCTCTTTGATAGCTATTAATATAGAATCCAAATATGATAAAGATTTTTTATCCTTAAAAAATGCATTAATAAGGGCAATTATTTATGATCTTAAAGTTCATAAATTAGATTTTACTATCTCAAAGAGTCCAGGCTGTTGCTTGTTGTCACATATAGTAGTAAAAAAGCTACCTAAAGTATTTTTGAAGGACCTGATAAGAAAAGTAGGTCATAATTATCCTGACATAAATGAAGTTCTTGAAAATTATCAGGATATAATAAAAGCTTTAATATGTACTAGTTCTTCCTCAGAAAGAACAGTAGGTGACAAACTTAAATTAAACAATAAAATTACAACTGTTACTACTCAAAAAGAAAAAACATCACAAAATGCTACAAGTAAACAGCATTCTTTAGCCAATTTTCAAACCTCGGGTAATAAAGTAAAAGAGGTTGAAAAAAAGTGTAAATTATGTTCTGGGCCACATTCTTTGGGACTATGTCCTGTGTACAACAATTTTGAAGGTCGAATTAATAGAATTAAAGAGTTGGGGTTGTGTGAACAGTGTGCTGGTAACCATCCACAAGCACAGTGTTTTGGTAATAATAATAAAATGAGGTTTCCGTGTAAATGTGGAAGTAGATCACACATACAACCATTGTGTAATGTTAATAAAAATGAGGTGGTAAATACAACAACCAATCATTGCATAACTTTTCATCAAAGTTTAGAGAATGAATATATTCCACCTACCACTTCTTTAAATATGGTTTTCAATGGTAATGAAAAAACTTTAAGATGTTTGATAGATACAGCTAGTAGTAGGTCTTATATTTCAAGAGAAGCTGCTGAAAAGCTAATACCTAATGTAAATAGTCTTCCTATAATAGAATATGAGGTTCAAACTTTCATTGGCTCTAAAATTAAAAAGTTTCATCAAACATTGATTGGCGTAAGAGTTTTTAAAAGAATAGTTTTCATTCCTTTTCTTATAGATGATGAATTAAATATAAATTATAAAGTAAATGGAATTTCAGATGTTATTAAAAATATGAAACTTAATGGTTTAAATTTTGCTGATAGTAATTTTAATAATTCTAATGTAAATAGTCATATTAAAATAGATGTTTTGCTTGGAATAGAAATAATAGACTTGTTTCCATCCTTTCAGACTGTACCTTTTGCAAGTGGTCATTGTTTACATATTGGTAATAATAAATTAATTCCAATAGGTAATATTTATAATTTTTTAAGTAGAGAACAAATTGTACGTTTGGTTGAAACCAGAAAAAGTAATAAAGTTAGTAATTTCATAACTCAGTCAAAAGTTGAAACAAATAATGCCATAATTCCTAAAAATGATTCTAAATGTAATAACAGAAGGCTGAATACACAAGTGTATTTCGTATTAGAACCATCCAAAAGTTATTTCAATCCTATTGAACAGTTTTTGGATTCTGATATTGACAATGGCTTGGAAAATCTGTTTTGCCTTGAATCATTGGGCATCAAACAGAACGAGGACATTCTGAACACTGTAGATAAATGTCAAGTGCAATTATTTAATCAGAATATGATTTTCAAAGACAACCATTATCATGTAAGCCTTCCTTGGTATGAAGATAAAATAGAATTAGTTCCTAATAATTTTAAAATATCTTTAAATATAGCTAATAGAGTGTTTGATAAATTAACTCAAAATAATTTAATAAATGATTACAATAAAGTCTTTGAAAGTCAACTGAATGATGAAATAATTGAAAAAGTAAATATAAATTTTAATGACCCTTCAGATATTTGTAAATATAAATTCATTCCTCATCGCCCTATAATAAGGCAATCAGAACAAGTAACCACTAAAATAAGACCAGTTTTTAATTGTTCCCTTAAAAGTAATAAAACTCTTCCATCTTTAAATGAAGCAGCTTACAGTGGTTATGACCTCATGAATTCACTTTTAAAGCTACTACTTGTGTTCAGAACGAATCGTACTGTTGTCATAAGTGATGTAAAACAAGCGTTTTTGATGATAAGGTTAAAGGATGAAGTGGACATGAATAGGTTCACTTTCTTGTGGTTTAACAACGGGAAATTAGAAGCTTATAGGTACCTCACTTTAATATTTGGGTTTACTTCTTCTCCATTTATATTGCATTATATTATGAAATATCATGCTTCTAAGTATCCACATGATAGATGTACTGAAATATTATCCTCAGGCTTCTATGTGGATAATTTAATATTTACAAGCATGCAAGAAGAAAGTGAAATAGTAGGTATTTATCATCAATGTAAGAAACGAATGGAAGAAGGGGGTTTTGTCCTGAGATCTTGGAATAGCAACTCGGATGCTTTGCGTGTTAAGTTCAAGGAAGAAAACTCCTTTGTAGAGCATTCTAGTTGTTGTGAAAAGATCTTGGGATATAGTTTCAATGTGGTGACTGACTGTATGCATATCAATAAAGTAGAATATCTGGAGAGTATTTCAACCAAGCGTCAATTGTTGTCTGAGATTTCCAAGCTTTTCGATCCTCTTAACTTTGGGCTTCCTATTTTGGTTAGGGGTAAATTGTTGATGAGGCAAGTGTGGCAGCAACAGCAAAAGATAGCTTGGGATGAGAAAGTGCCTGGAGAGATACTAAAAGAGTGGTATAAACTACGCAATGATTGTGAAAATCTGGATACGATTGCAATACCTAGGAGGGCTCTTTCTGAAGGGAATAAGTATGGCTTGCATCTTTTTTGTGACAGTTCCGATAGTGTTTATGGATTTGTATGTTATGGAGTGGATGATGATAACAAAAGCTCCTTTATATTTTCTAAAGCCAAGGTAGCTCCTGCCAATAGGCCTAGGGAGTTAAGTATTCCTTCCCTGGAGCTGATGGGGGTTATTTTGGCCTTGAAATGCTTACCCAATATTTTGGAAGCATACAGTAATATATATTTTGAATTCATTAATATTGCTGTGGATTCACAAGTAGTTTTGAGCTGGTTATTAACCAGACAAACCAAAGTAAAATCTAAGTTTTTAAAAAATAGAATAAATGAAATGGATGGGTTAATTACTTCCATCTGTAACAAGTATAAAGTAAATGTGCATTATAAGTATGTAAATACAGCAGAAAATCCTGGTGATTTTTTGACTAGGGGTTTAACTTTTAAAAAGTTTAAAGAAATATTTGCTCTGTGGTATCATGGTCCTGTTTGGTTAACTAATGATTTAGACAATTGGCCCAAGTATCCTATGTTGAGTGTGCCACAAGAGTCTTTACCTCTATTAATGGTAAATGTAAATATATTAGAAAATACATGTATTAGTATTTTAGATTTAAGTAAATATTCATGCTATCGAAAAGTCTTAAGAATCACTGCCTGGATTTTTAAATGGCTTAGTAAAATTAAAATAAATGTTGATTACCAGCAAAAATCAGTAAGGTATTGGCTTAAAATAAATCAAATTCAATCCTTTGCTAATGAAATTAAATTTTTGAAAGATTATAAACAAAAAGTAAAAGTAGCTTCCTTGAAAGACTCAGAAATTCCTCCCTTGGTTTTAAACTTAAATCTTTTCCTTGATGAAAAAGGCTATTTAAGAAGCAAGGGCAGGATTAATAAGGCTCTTCTTATCAGCTATGAACAAGCTAATCCTATATTAATGGGAAAAAATCATGGCTTTACCTTGCTATTTATTAAATATGCTCATGAGCAAGTAAAGCATCTTGGCATTGGTACTACTCTTAATTACATCAGAAATCAAGGTGTGTGGATACCTAAGGGTAGAGCTGCTGTAAGATCTGTATTATTGGAATGCATTACATGCAAGAAGTACAATGCTCTTTCTTACAGGTACCCACGTTTCACTGACATACCTAGAACACACATGAATCTTATAAAACCCTACCAACACACAGGTATTGATTTTACCTCTCATGTATATGTCAAAAACAACACCTCAAAGTTAGATAAAATGTACATCTTAATTTTCACTTGCTTAAACATCAGAGCTGTACACTTAG
>JABUQX010090382.1:0-2500 GCA_015478945.1 Trachelipus rathkii | reverse complement strand
CTCGTTCCTCTAATGTAACACTTTTCTCTATATATATATCTATTAAACCTGACTTACAAAAAACACCTTGTCCGGGACTTTGTGAGAACGGGACCGTTAAACAGATTTAATAACCCAAAGTGGTATAGGCGTTTGAAGCACTATTCTAGAGTTCTATCTACCCCCCCCCCCCCTGCTAGTTTTGTCAATACTGACTGGTGGCAAAGTAGCCTTCTATAGTGTTTTTGTATAGCAGTATTTTTTTTTATATCTTGTTGTTCTTTATTTTGCTCTGTGGGTTTGTGACCCCTGCTAGGGTTAAGATTAAGTTTTAAGATTGCTTTTGAAATTATTATCTCGATTGAGATTTTGGGAACTCCATTTATTATTTATAAAAGAAGATATATTTTGACAAATTGGGAAATATAAATTTATTAGCTTGTAAGATGATAGGAATATAATTAATTTTAGACTTATCTCCAACTTATTTGAATATTTAGTTTTTAAGTTCTATTCTCCCCCTCTCTCGTAGGTGCCGAGGGTGGAGGGAGCTGTAAATAATGCGCACCATTACATATTTGTATTAAAAAATAGTTCAATTCTCTTATTGTCTCAACTGAGACTTGGGGATAGGGAGTGTTCCTCCCACCCTTCTCATTGCCTCTCGGAGGTTGTGAAACATATCACCTTCATAAAATTAATTTGACAATTTTATTTGTCTCAACTGAGACATTGGATATGGGAGGTGTTTTCCCCCCCCTCTTTTAAACATTTATTCACAATTTAAACATTTATCGTTATATTAAACAATTTATATATTCTTCTGTTTGAAGACTTGTGAGAACTTCACTTTGAAATTCTCCTCTTCCATGATAAGGAATTTATAGTATCTGCTATTTGGAATATTCTTTTTAACTTCACCTCCTCGTCAATGGTTGGTGTAAGTTTATATAATTATTCAAAATTTAAAAATAAAATTTATAATCAAAATTGGAAATTGCGAGCATAGCATTTCCTTAAACTGATGTCATTCGGTTTTCTCTGCTCAATGAAGGGCAAACTTACTCGTGTAATCGTTCATTCTGTACTCCCCCTTTTATTTATTTTTTAATAGCTTAATGATTCTTCACGAAAGAAGAGTCATTACGTCATTAAACTTCTTCTTAAAGAACCAATTGTCAGGCTACAACCTGCTAAACGTCGATCAAAAGTTATATTCATTGAATTAAACTTCGGCGTCAACATTATTGCTCCATGTAGACAACATTCAAAAAAACTTAATCAATAATTTCTCTTACTAGTTGAACAATAAATAATCTTTTTAAACATTTCTTACTTATACTTTATTTCAAACGTAACTGTGTATTCCTCTCACCAGTGTCCCCAATTGTGAAAGAAGTAGAGCTCTTTTTGTACGGCATTATGGGTTCTCTTACTTCAGGGTTTTGGTGCCGGGACTTACTGACTGTGTAATGTAATTTCGAGTGCCTTGCATTTTCGTTTCAAAATCCATTTACTCTCAGAACTAAAGGTGATGACCTTGTAATTGTTATATTCTTCGAGAAACAGTTGTCCTGGGATGGAGATTTCTTTTAGGGAAGGATTTCCGTAGTTCCCTTGACTTTGATACTGTTGGTGGTTCGGGTTATTAACCCACCTTTTAATTTTTATAAAAAAGAAAGGAACAACCACCCCCCTTTTAATAAAATCAGGGTCAAGGTCATTGCCTTCTGTTAGTGGTGATATTTTGAAACTAGATGGTGCAAGACGTGAGAGTTAAGTTATATTACATATGCCTGAGTGTGACCCACTACCGCCCCATTCAAAATTCCTATCTCAGACCACATTCACAGCGCGAATAAAGAGTATACTTATTAATTATTACTATATTTTCTTTCACCAAAGACTAACGAAAACAAATTACTGATTTCTTTTGTTGGGTTTCCTTTGGTGTGGAATTTAATTGTCGTAAATTTTTTATATTTACTCCATCTGCCACTTTGTGGCCAGTATTTATAAAGGGTGCAAATGACTGTATTCGCGAGTGGTTGGTCTGAAATTGCGTTGAGAGAGTCTGTTACATTTACCATCTATTTCTCATAATTATAGTAAAATAATACTATGAATAATCTTAAAATCATTTATATACAAATTAAAATTTATTAATATAAACTTGCTCTGAGAGTCGGTATCATTTGCACCGAGAAATCTCAAAATTTCAATACCGTACTCTGATAAAGGCTTATAGGAGTAAAGTACCCCTTATAATAGGCTACCCCTTGAATCACAATATTTAATTCATTTAATATAATAGTTAAAGTCCCAAGTTTGGGACCCTTGGGTTACCTGTAACCCCTAAAGGGCTGGAGCCCCCCCCCCCCCATGTCATTTTTGTCAATTTTTCTCACCGGATTTTCTTATTCATGTCAAAAACTATTATCATACAAACAATATTTCAGCAAATAAATAATAATATAAATAATAATAATAATAATAATATATATATATATCATCTCGTGTT